>JNEY01000338.1:57736-70456 GCA_020875895.1 Aphelenchus avenae
GGCACCGGTGGTATCGGTGCAGGCCGTGAATGTTCATGAAGAAGACCGCAGGCCTTATATAGGGGCGGCCTGGGTATAGTCTCTGCCGGCGCGGCACGTATTCGGGCGTGGCCGTGCCGGCTGGTACCAGTTTTGGGCGTCTGGCTACGCCCAAGTTGGTTGCAGGGCCCGCAGGAAGTGCTGCATCAGCTTCCTCCTTTTGGGCGTTTCCCTTGGCGCGCGAGGAAAAAAGGGATTTCCTTTCCTCGCCCAAGGACATTTCCGCCCTTTCGGGCAGGCGAAGGCCAAATGGGATCACATTCCTGATCACCCAATTGGCTTGCACTTTTGGCCTTATTAGGCTAGCATGTTGCGATCCTAAAGATCTGCAACATAGGCGGACTCTACTCACAGTAAACATTCCAGGCACCTTATTTGTTCTAATAAAGCATGGTGGAGCAGAAAAAGCATACAGCCCGCTCAGTGAATGGCACGGTAACTTTGCAAGAGGGGTAAAGACGACAGGGACGTAGCGGCAAGAACATAGCTATCTGAAACCTGTTGACACAACTCGTTCGTATCAGTGCATTGCTAAGGAGCTCCTTTGTGGCCCGCAGTCAGCGTTGTGCTGGCTTCTGCTAGGGCCAGCGAGGAAAGGCGACAATTTGCTCATTTGGAAAATACGTATTGACGCCTAAGGGATTATTTGCCGACTCTAAGTTTTTTAGTCGTCCGGGCGAGAATCGACTACGTCTTTTTGCATGCCGACACATTGGATCATACTCAGAAACTTTAACGGCACCAGGCCATCGGTCCTTGATCTACTTATCATATTTCCATATTTAAGGCGTATTAAAAAGTCTGATGCTAACTTATCGCTCAAACTAATACGTGCAGAAGGCAAAAGGAGCGTCCGGAAAATTGGTGACAATAAGAAACACTTTTTGAACCCCCTTCCCCTTGTTTCCTCGCAAAAACCTTAAGCAGCTTTATTCATGTGTGGTTGGGCCCCATTTCAGTGATCCTATCGTTGTTCCCAAAATGTTTCTGTATTGTCCAGAGCAAACTTTAAAAACAACATACACTTCGGCAAAAATCTAAGTTCGCCCTCCGCAGGCACACATTTGCCGATCGCCTTATCACATCTGCAGTTAACAGGCGCGCAGAAGCAGCGGCTTTAGCTATCGCGAAATTACATGATTTCTAACCTAAAACAACCCTCAAACTCAATAAGTGGACCTTAAAATCAAGGCCCGGTCCAGGCGAAGTGCCTTTTTTCAAGCCGAGCATGGGGTTCAGATCGGACATAGGTAAGGGGGGGGGGGCCCTTTGGTAAGAAAAATGTGGAAATGAATGGCATTTTTTTCTTGCCATTTCCATTCATTTCCGTTTCCCACTATCGACATTTGCCGCCATTTCAATTTCCATTTCCGAAAATGGAAATGGGAGAACCCTGATCCCATGCTTGAAAGCTACCTCCAGGGACTGATTTGGCAGAGTATGTCTTTCTTGCCTGCTATACGCGTGCTTGCATAGCGCTCACTGTCGCATGTAAGCAGGGTTCAGGTGTTGCAACCTTGATCCGTCATAACTTTTTTTTCTGGACAACCGGGTCGGCAAAATTTTTGTGTTGTCATAAGCGGGCAAATGCACGTCTCGGAGGCGCTCAACCTAACTTCGCAAAGTACAAAAAAAAGGAAAAGGCGGAATTAGCATGTTGATTTTGGTTTCTTTGCATAACTGAAAGCGCTGGCGTCCTTGTAGAACGTCGTTAATTCGGTTTTTTTACAATTCGACGCGTCTGTAAGGTAACCTATGGGACTGTTTGAAAAAGCAAGGAAATTAGGAATGAAACGATTAAAAGTGAAACGACAAATAGCCAAAGAAGCCTTTCGAGGATGATCCCTAATCGTTGCGCACGCATTAGTAACTAGCGGTAATGAATTCATAGCCCGACAAGCAAGCTTATCAAAGACTCAACCCAGCGCGACCTCAAACAATTCGCTAGGTGTCCCAAGACAGTATGTAGCTGGAAAGCGTCCACGTACGGGTTGCACCTGAAATGACGTGAACCCTATGCTTATGCTTTGGAACTAAGCTGTGCATACTCAGATCCATTACATACCAAGCTTAGCGGGTTGGTGCCACATCGCTTAAACGAGGCCTAAAGCTGGAAGCCGGCAATCCAAAGACATTGGGCTGCACTCGCGGTACGCCCGTATGCGCGCGACAACGCCCGCAAATTATCTACTGCTTATATGCCACTGACTTCGCATTCCCTAAGAGTCTCAAAGTTAGGTTTCTTTGGATTCAGCTGAACAGGTGCGCCATGATGCCTCGTGCCTCGTGATACAGCCATAAATATAATGTCTTATAGTAATCGTAAGTACAAAACCTCCTAATTTTTTTCTTCACCAAAGCAGCTCCAGAAAACTGTCGGCGCTTTCTCGTTTTTGCGACGAACTGCCAAGTTATGGTAAAAGAGGAAATTTTTAAGACAATATTGTCGAAAATTTTGGCATTTTTGTCGAAAGATGCCTAAATCTTGCTCATTTCTTAGCTTGTTCTTTATTGATGATCGCAAACCTACGCTATTTCTAGTAATCTCGGCAACAAAAACCTGACGATTCGGATTTGTCAACACCGTGTTGCCCTTATGCCCAAATTAACCAGTTCGAGCAGGATAAATTTCCATACAAAAAATTCCAACCAGTTCCAGCAGGAAAATTTTTAAGGCTTATAATTCGGCTAAATCCGGTAAGTTAATGCTTTTGATTGCATTGCAAACAGCGGTGACAAATACCCGCCGCTAGGCGACTCCGGACAATATTTTTAATGTACGTGTTAGTTCCATGAGTAAAATTTCGATGGTATCGCCTGCGGCAGACATTTTTAAATCATGTAAAAAAGTTGCGTTTTTCTTGCCAGTGATCAGTGGACCTTTTCAGAGCACGACTTTGCTAAATTTTAATTTTTAAAGAAGTTTAAAAAAAACCTGAAGCCGCCACTCGTCACCGGCCGTGACGCTTGTTGTGGCCGACCAACACTTGTGGTTAAGGTGTAGTAGTAGTAAGATGTGTACAAACGTAGCCCTTTTGCAAAATGTGACCCACGAAAGAATGTGTACTTTTGTAGTCATTTAGTGTCCGAAACGTGAGCGTCCCCGTAGCGGGCACTGAAACCTCGGGAAAACACAGCAATGCGAGCGTTCCACAAGCTAAGCGTCCTGGTAAACCGAAGGTTTCAAGCAGCCTGGCAAGCGTAACGGGTGAAAAAATAGCGAAACATGAGCGCTTGTCCTGCGCTCATGAGCGCGAACAGATACAAAGGATGCCTAGAGCCTAGAACGCCTCCGCAGTGAAAAATATTTCTGTTGCTTGGACTCGATTGCTTTTAAGTAAAAATTAGAAAATGTAGAAATTAGTGCCACCTTACGGTTTTTGTGCCACTTGACAATTCTGAGGTCGGCCAACAGCAAAAATAAATTTATTTAGGGATGTCACCCACACGGACAGCGAGCAATTCATTCATTTAACGGCTCAGCTAATCTTGCAAAATTCTGATTGAGCCTGTCAGGAATCGGAAGTGGTGGAAGTTGAAAGAATGTCTGAGCATTGCCGAAACATAAAAAACCGCAAATACAATTCATACATGGTAAATCACTTTAACAACAACGGACATACTCTAAGCGACGTGCACGAACAAATAGCCGAGGTAGTTGACGAAGGCTTTAATATTATCGAACGCGAAAAATTCTGGATAAACCTGCTTAATACTGCTTACCCATATGGGCTTAACGATCATATATCAGGCCATGGGGTCATCTCAGAAGGACTGGATCCCTTGAAAACGAAAGACAGCCCGTATTTAAATGGCGAGTACATTAAAATACGTCGGACGCACAAAAGAGGCGCTGGCGGCGTAGCAAAAAAGTGGACACTGATGTTCTTGATGTACTTCGAAGCTTTACTGGCTTAGCTGACATTCCAAATATGGTTAAATACCTTAGAAACCGTACGCAGAAGACGCTTGCTCTAGTACACCAGTCACTGCAAGGGGACAGTCTGGGCGAACCAAAACCTATTAAGCTAGCTGTGTCCGGTTTCGCCGCTCGTTATTACCACGTTAAAACACAACCTTTCTTCGACAGGGAATCGGAACTTTTTACCGTCAAGTTCATAAATCCGGTTTTGGATAAAATAAACCAGTCGGGATATTCCAGTGTTCTACAATTAGGAAATTGTACCCTCGAGATAGCAACAAGAGGAAGAACATTAAAGTGGTGTTTACCTACGAGAAACCGGCTTCCTGCGCTATTTTAAATCACTCCACATACCTTCGTGCGCTCAGTGACGTTGACGCAGTTCGAGAAACACTAAAGAGTACTTGTTCGTGCTCTAGCTCATCCTTTATCTACGAACCAGCAGAACACGTTTTTACGGGTAATCTAGCAATAATCCCCAATGAAATTCTCCGCGATTTATTCCGTAAAGGTACAAAGCACTGACTCATTAGAGCATGGAACAGGGAACGCATTTTAGAGAGTCTTTTATCTGACGTTAGCCAATTTGTCTCCAAACTGTCTCGTAAACATAAAGTACACGCAGGAAAATTCATACTCTACAAACAAAAAGCCATGGAACTTGTCCAACTTGCTCTCGAAAGCCAAAACATTGCGTGTCCTAATACAACATTCTCCAACCTAAAACAAGAAGTTGCCCAGTTGCATTCGGAATATTTCATGTCCAAGGCAGATAAAGCAACTTGCAATTACGTTTTCGTATGTAAAAAATACTAGTTGGACGCTGTATGTAAAGAACTTGGCATAACAATCAACGACGAAATAAACGGCAATGACACATACAAGACTGTAAATCATTCGGCCGACGAACTAATTGCGAAGCACAGAGCGGTATGGCTAAGCTACGGTCAAAAGTTCGACGGATCCAACGCTGGACTTCCAAATTTCTACGGAATACCTAAGCTTCATAAAAATCCATATATTTCGTTTCATCGCTGCAGCTAGTCGCTCAAGCATAAAACCCCTGTCGCTACTCCTTTACAGACTGTTAGTTGCTATCCGCGAAAAAATGAAACAATACTGCAGCACTATTTTTAAACGAGAGGGCCGCAGGTACTATGGGTCTATTGACAATTCCTTCAAGGCTATACAGTTTCTGAGCAATCAAGAAAACTGTACGGATGTTCTGTCCGCAGACTTTTTGACTCAGTACACAATGTTACCGCACGACGTCGTACTCAACGCGCTCGAAAAAATAATCAGACTCATTTTAAAGGAAGATAAGAACGTTTGTACTAACGGCTACAAAACATGCGTCACAGACAAACAGCCTCACGGTTATCTCTGCTATAATGTCGACAAGCTAATGGAACTGATTAAAGTTGTTCTGGACGAGACTTTTGTTCAGCTCGCTGGCATAGTGTTTAAACAACTTAAAGGCATCCCTATGGGTGGCAACGCCGGCACACTTCTGGCAGACTTAACACTTTGTGGCCTGGAATATGAATTTATGAGGAGTACACACATACCTAGACCCCTAGCGGTCCGCTACACTGATGATGTACTCGTTATAAATAACGCGAACTTCGCTGTTACTGCCAGGCAGATTTATGACCCCAGCCTCATGCTGGACATAACATATAGTGGAACAGAGTGCTTCTACCTTGATCTCGACGTCAAAATTGTCAGTGGACGCCTTGACGTTTGACTGTATAACAAAACTGATTCGTTCCCAACCGATGTTTGCTCCCACGAGTCGGACGGTATTTTTGAATGCTAACAGGCCGGTAGCTAAGGAAATCTCACGTTGTCTTCCCCCCTCCTCTCTACCAGATGCACAACGAGGTTGTCGTGAGGTTCTTAAAATATCACCCGTCCTATAGCAGGCAAAAACGTGAAGCCGTAAGGAAGTATCAAGAAATCATTTACGAGGACGAGCATGGTAACGAGAAAATCGGCTACGCCTACATTAACCCCGCAGACCCTGCAGCTACGTATCCACTTCAGTACAGTGTCGAGCCTGGAGCGATCATTGTAGGACTTGACGGTACCGAAAAACGTTCATGCTTGGCTACACAAAACGCAGTGTCAGATAGAAATAAATTTTTGCAAGCTGTGCTAGAACGGGTAGAGAATAGTCGAATTTTTTCGAGGAGTGTTAGTCCAGACGATGTTGACAAGAGCTATATTGCGGCGGTCGAAATGCACGAAATAAGACCTGATGCTCCCATTATTCGTTCGAACTCGGAAAGCTGACGAAACTGACGGTGTGAGCGGTCTGGCGGCACTAGTTTTAATGCGTTCTTCGCCAGAAGGACGTTCGCCGGTGCGCAGCCTGCGTTTGGAGCGGACGAGCGTCATCAACGTGGCTTAACACGTCGCGAGAGTAGCGACAAAGCTGTCCTCGCAAGCGACGATGGACTTTCACGCCACAGGCCAGCGGCAGGCGATCGGCGCAAATAGGGTGAAAAAGCCATAATTGTGAGGTTAGAACCAGCCAGCTCCGTCCGGCCACACACCGGGGACTAATGGTCACTTACGGTTAGACCCGAAATTAAGGACACTAATGTACTATTTTCATTGTAACGTTACCAAACTTTTATGAAAACCAAACATAAAAAACCAAAAAATTCGTGTTCCGAATGAGTATAAAGGGCAAACAGTCTTCTTAATTCAAACGGTAACCAAGTTGCTCAACCCGGAGACCATCCCTTACGAGGTTTTAGCCAACTGCTAGGTGGACAACATCTATCTGCTTACAAAGGAATTTGAGTAAGCCTACTCTTAAAAAAGCGAGAAAGAAGGTGTTCGCTAATGTATGCATGAACAATGTAGACTACTTTCTAGTCTCTAGTCCCTAGTTTGAACTTTCCAGTTTCTAGCCTCTAGTTTCTAGTTTCTAGTCTCTAATCTCTAGTTTCTAGTCTCTAGTTTAGTTTCTAGCCTCTAGTTTCTAGTCTCTAGTTACTAGTCTCTAGTTTCTAGTATCTAGTTTCTAGTCTCTAGTTTCTAGTCTCTAGTTTCTAGTTTCTAGTCTCTAGTTTCTAGTTTCTAGTCTCTAGTTTCTAGTTTCTAGTCTCTAGTTTCTAGTTTCTAGTCTCTAGTTTCTAGTTTCTAGTCTCTAGTTTCTAGTTTCTAGTTTCTAGTTTCTAGTTTCTAGTCTCTAGTTTCTAGTTTATAGTTTCTAGTTTCTAGTCTCTAGTTTCTAGTTCTAGTCTCTAGCCTCTAGCTTCTAGTCTCTAGTTTAGTTTCTAGCTTCTAGTTTCTAGTCTCTAGTTACTAGAAGTCTCTAGTTACTAGTTTCTAGTCTCTTGTTTCTAGTTTCTAGTCTCTAGTTTTAGTTTCTAGTCTCTAGTCTCTAGTTTCTAGTGTCTAGTTTCTAGTCTCTAGTTTCTAGTTTCTAGCCTCTAGTTTCTAGTCTCTAGTTACTAGAAGTCTCTAGTTACTAGTTTCTAGTTTCTAGTCTCTAGTTTCTAGTCTCTAGTTTCTAGTTACTATTAAACCGCGGCTCACGGCTTCCGTCCTAGAGTCGTTAGAAGAGTGGAACCATAGTGGCACAGAATTTAAAAAAATCTTATGAACGACGAAAAAAATACTACACATCATATATCGCGGTCTTGCAGCAATGCGCCTTTTTGTGCGTATTCTCGGCTCCGACCGAGACAACAAAATCTACAACCTTTCACATGCGCTGAATCACAAGTGCATTTAAAAATTTGAAAAAAACCTGGTCGTACACAAGGAAAGTTAGCTTTGTTTTGTCTTTGTCACATAAGGCAGAAACAAGGACTGCGTCTCAGTTTGTGGTCATCTCGATAACTCCAACTTTATCGGAAAATAATATCGGCATGTGATTGAAATAGCGGCCTTTTGTGAAAATTCGCCTCGCCCTTTCCCCTCGCCCGTTGTGCTCTGGAACTTCGCTCCGCGCACTATCTTCGCACAAGCGAGGTTGCCGCAATTTCGCCCGTCTGATAACGTAAATTCGTGAACTTGAGTCTTTCGACCCTTAACTCTCAATCTTCTTCCTTGCCCTCGCTCATCGTTTTAAAAAATCACTCCCTCGCTGTCGCCCTCGCTACCGCTTCAGAAAACTTTGCCCAGCATATCATCCTTCAAATTATAGTCGTTGTGTTTCATTGCCTTATTGAAATAGTTACATGAACAAACGAAACATATTTTGCTCATTTTCACCCTTGTGAGGACGAAGGATTATTTCTGATTTGCACATGACCGCCGCTGACGCAGTTTCTGAAAGGTTGCGGCAAAAATTGCGGCAGCTGGGCTAAGCATATTACGAGGCGTCGAAAATTAGGGCGCGAAAGCAAAACCTCCGCCATGCCAAGACTAACAAGTTGCAAGCACGCAAGTCAAACCAAAAGCAAGCATCGGGACTTTGTCGGTGAAAAACATGATTCGCGATTATTCTTGCTCGCGCCGAAGCCTTGGTCTACAGAGAACATGTTGGCAACTACGAAGTAGTCGTCACAGCACGCGGCCGTGGCGGGGGGGACGACTTAATTTTTCATGAGTCTGTTTAGTTATTAAGTTAGGTATATTATGATTTTTATGAGTCTGCGCTCGGCATTCAACGAATCTGTGCAGTCAGTTCCTTGTACTTGTTAAACCTGTTGCCGAACGAAAGATTTGTTTTCAAGATCACAGGCCAAATACAGTCAAGTGATTGTCCTTTAACGGGATACGACAAAATCCTTTTGATACAGGGGTTTCCACGGGCCGGAAAAATCTCAGAGCCAGCCCGGCCTGGCCGGATAACCACTAGGCCCGGTCTGGCCGATCGGGCTTCTAAATTTCCAAGCCCGGCCCGGCCCGATCGGGCCTAAAAAATGGAAAACCGAGAATTTGACTAAAAACTTCGAAAATTTTCGATAAATACAGCTATCCTTTGTTAATCATTTCATTTTTGCGGCGTTTTATTCTCGCTCATGCTATCATCTGTCGATGTATGACTGTCGTCATCAAAATTTTTTGCCGTAATGGCAGGTTTGAACACGAAAATCCTTGCAGTCTGCTTGTCAAGCCCGAATTGGGCCTGGTCGGGCCGACACGTTCTAGGCCCGGCCCGGCCTGAAAGCCCGATCGGGCCGGGCCGGGCCTAGTCGGACCTGGACGCCCCTGTGCACGTCGCCACCGTAAGCATCAGTGGTAAGAGAAATGTGTAAACCAATTTTTTGACATTTTTGTGGCACCGACTTTGAAACCTGTTGTGAAAAGATATGACATTTTTCAAAGCATTGACCCTTGTAATCGCAAAAACCTGCAGTCCCAATTGTTGTCTTGCTTGGTTAGCGCAACTTGCATTTTCATCCGACAAAATTCCAATCTGAGACACTGGAAATGTTTTTTAGTATATTGCAACGAATGCAACCCGCTTGGTCTGTTTTAGACTCTCAAATCGCTGTAATAAAATTATTCAGAAATAACTGTCTTCCCTCGCAGAGGACGTATTCTGTCATCATAAAAAACGTGATTTTTGCCATATTCCCATGAGGGGGAAATGGTAAAATCCGTAACTTCACTGCCATTTTTTAGGAAAAAAGTTACAATTTTCAGTGTCAAGATCCGCCGACTTCGCTTGCGGCGGGCCAATACGCACACCCAAACACCAAACGGCAAGGAACATCTGACAGGAAGAATGGAATCAACGTAATAGAACACTAACACGTTCGACTGTAATGGTAAAGGGACCACCATAAACCTCCGAACAAGCTTCGCCACATTACTGCAAGTATATAATCGGCAGCGAAACCGCATGGATGATGAGGTAGCGCCTTACTTTACGGCTGAATATTTGGTCACGAGCTAAACACCTATAATGCACGGTATATAGCTCATAAATGCTTCTTGAAACCTGGAAAATGTCAGCCGAAACATTAATTCTGTCGGAATCTATGAGGTCAAAAAGTCAAAAACCGAAGCCGTTTGTGCAATAACCAAGCTTGCGAGCGAAAGGACTAGCGGCCGCAAGCAACGGAAGACCGCAGACGGATTTCCTCGGAATTGGGTAACTCACGCATATTGTCGTCTAAGAGTGCCACTTACGTGCAGCATAAAATTCCGTTAATTAAAATTATTGGACGTCGCGACCCTCCTTTAATTACGCAGATACAATGGAAACCTGTCGCCAAGCAGCCTGTTGCCCTTCTGAAATGCCGTCGGCTCAAAGGACGCTCTTACCGGTAATACTAGGTACTCTAAAACTCTGCCACCCATCGTATATTTTCACGACGCAAAAAAGGCTGTTCAAATTGGTTGCCTAAGAATGACGCTGACGTGATTCAATTATACCATGGAAACGTGTCGTAATACATAAATAAAAGAAATATGCGCCCGAATTACCAAGCACGAAGACGAAGAAGTGTCTAATCATTGTAACGAATGCGATAAGCAAGCTTGTAAGTAATAAACGAAAACAACGGCAGCGGGAAGATAGCGCAAGCGTGACTGCATTTGCATCACAAAGGAACCAAATCATCTGACCAACGATAGGTAGACACAAAACCTGTTCAATGGCGGTGTTGAAACTGCTGCATCGTTTAGCATTTGCTGGCCCCGTAGGGTCAATATTTTATCTTTTAAATAAATTTTTGTTTGCCCTTCACAAATACATTTGTGTAAATTAAGGAAACCGTCTTTGGTGTTTGAACAAAAAAATAAGATAGGGTTAACAAGCGCACGCTGAACAAACGTCCAAGTCTATAACGGGTAAAAGGAGCGAATCTAGTCTGCAGCGCACCGGAACAGATGTCGACGGAAGTGCGAGGCAAGTGTGACCGCTTTCGCGGAGCCATTCCGGATGCCCAGTGGTTGCATTCCGCGGCCGCCGAGAACGACTTTCGACTGCGCGGCTTATCGGGCGGCGGAAATCACGAGACCCTTGTCGTGCGACCGGGCGATGCACTTCTGAGATCGCAACCCAGTGGAATGTTCGAGCTTGAGCCGTTGACCCTAGTGAGTTTATCGAAGTCTCAACGAAAAGCCATTGCACGGCGTTAAGCGGCACCGAAAAATACAATTAACAGGCAAAAACACGGGCTCAAAATTCGCCATAATACGGCCAAGTCTCTATTAGCACATAGAAAGCAGTTAAAAAGCTTCGACTAAGGCAGATTAAGTTCATTTGGTGCATCAGAAAGACAAACATACTAAGGCAAAAACCTTCAGTGCACATTATTCCGCGGGAGAAAAGGCAGGGGTGCAAAGTTGTTTGAAATTGCAATGCTCCTGCCCAAAAAAAGCCCGAAGAGCTGTGGGGCACAAAGGTGGAAAATCTGCTTCCCGCTAACATGCGCGTACCAAATTGCTCATCTCCAATACCGGCTCCAGTCCACAGAAGCACCAGATAGCTTACCGCTTGTGCAGCGTTCTACTTCGTGAGCTCAGGCACGAGGTAAAACGGTCCGCCCGTGGGCGCTGTCAGAGCTCTTCGTTACTAAAGTTTTCGTTGTCTTCTGAAACGGCCAGAGAAAACAAGCAATAAGGGATCGAAAGAATCGGCTGTTCTGACCGATACCGGTTTCAAACAATGGTCAAAACCTGAATAAGGACCAAATGGAAAGATTCGGCCGTTTAGGTCGAAGCACAGTAAAGACATTGGATCGTGCACACGCAACGACCGTTAGCTGAGACTTCGCCACATTTACAACTGGTTAGTTTACGTAGCCGGGTCCGGGGTCTTTATAAAATGCCAGAAACGTATGTCCCGCGTTCCACCTGGTACATGGGACATTAAGCATTGTACATGCAGCACAGGCAATTTTTAAGAGTATCCATACAGGGCCAGAGGTAAAGTTTTGCTTCTGCGTGCGAAAGCAATTATTCAACCAAACGGTGCATGCATGCCTCTACACAATACCTGCCTCCGACGTCCTCATCATGTGATACAGCTTGGCAGAGGTGATCTAAAACGTATAATTTTAATCCACTATGGGATTCATTTTTGAAACACCCTACGCTGTCTAAAACGAAGTTGCACGACCTTCTGCATCAGATTAGTGGACCTACTTTAATAGCACAGACAAACTAGAGCATACAAATCATCGGTAATAAAACCTGACCATGGCACCGTCCCTTCTAAATGTCACCACAAGTCTACCAAAGGCGTTCGTAACAAGCTTGCCCTACATATTCAATGAACAAGCGGTGTCAATACAGGTGGAAATCGTTCCGTGCCGAATAGCCATATCGAATTCCATTCCGTATTTCTCGGAACGGAAGTGTTTTTTTTTACCTTTTTGATAGCCAGGGGCGTAGCGTGCCCACCATCAAGGGGGGGGGGGATGCTTACCATATTTTCGGCGTCGGCCTACGGCCGACGCCGAAAAAATGCCTTGATCCCCCTTGGTACTTTGGGACTAATTCGGATTTTTGGCTTTTAAAGGTTTATAACTGTCTTTTTAAGCTATTCAGTTTAAAATAGCCTGTCGCAGGCGCCGCCAGAATGTTTCTTAGACTTACTCGGCAAAAAGACCTTGAAAATTTGACTTTTGCAATGTGTTGAAGGTTCGACTTTGAGGTATTCGGCCAGAGCGACTTTTGGGGGTGTTTGGCAAAAATTCGATGAAGAACTGGCATTTTGACCTAAACTATTGTGATTTTAGACGAGTTTCGCATGATGTAGCCAGCCGCAGGCGCCGCACAGCGATTCTGAGGTTGTCCAACAAAAATTTGTTATTTGCTTTGCCCAACCCCCCCCCCCC
>JNEY01000338.1:164145-192820 GCA_020875895.1 Aphelenchus avenae
ACCCAAATAACGCTCTTCGACAAGCCGATCAAAATCCCCATTCGCCGCGGAGTCCGCCAGGGAGACACGATCAGCCCGAAGCTGTTTACGGCGGCGCTGGAGATGATTTTCCGGAAGCTGAAGTGGGAGGAACGAAGAAATGCCGGGATAAACATCGACGGCAGGCGTCTAACCCATCTACGTTTCGCGGACGACATCGTGCTCGTGGGCAGTTCTCGAGCAGACGTTCAACAGCGGCTGGAAGAGCTGAACGAGAAGAGCAAAGCAGTCGGGCTGCGAATAAACAAGGACAAGACGGAATGGTTCGAGTACTTCCAAACAAGCGAACGGATCTACCTCGAGGGCGAAGAAATCCGGAGAACGAGCAAGTACGTCTACCTTGGCCAACAGCTCACTGAAGACCATAGCGCCAACATGGACGGCGAGATCGGACGTAGGCGAAAGGCAGCTTGGCTCAGCTTCAATAACATCCAGGAAGTGCTAAAGCGGATGAGCGACGTCAAACTGCGCGCGAACCTCTTCAACACTACGGTCCTCCCGGCCCTCCTCTACGGCTGCAAAACATGGACACTGACGAAACGACAGGAAGACAAGCTCACCACAACAGAACGTGCCATGGAACGTCGAGTACTAGGCATTACGATGTGGGACCAAGAAAGAAACGAAGCAGTGCGCGAAAGAACGGGCTTCGCTGACGCCGTCATGGAGGCACGCAAAAGGAAGCTGAGATGGGCGGGACACGTCGCAAGAAGAGATGACGGTCGATGGACAAAAGAAGCCACTGTATGGAAGCCGAAAAAGAAAGCTCCGAGAAACTGGGGAATGCCGGCGCGCTGGGAGAAATCAGTCTGCGAATCAATCGGAGCGGACTGGATGGACGCAGCAAAGGAGAGAGAAGATTATCGAACTCGTATTTGGCGTGCGACAAGGACGTCGCCCCTGCGTCGTGCACACGACTGACAACAGGGATCCAAAGTATCCAAAGTAAAGACAATCAAACTGAACGATGGCAGCAAATGAGCGTCGCAAGACTGAACGCACTTGACTAATAGAGCTCGTTCGCCATGACCTGCATTCGGGCGAGGCAGCGACAAGCGACCACCTCACTCGAGCGGCTTGTCCCAGAATTACGCTACAAATCGGCGCCCGAATCGAACTTCGGGCTGAATCCAGTGGTTCGGTTTTGGATGTAGGAGGGGCAGTGTTTAAACTGAACTCAAATTTTTCGGGCACTGAGCTGAACTGACTGGGTCTAGTTTAGTTCAGTAGTACCTAAGCTTGGGAATGCCGTCAGTTTGAAGTCACTCCGTGCTTAGCTTCGTCAAATGCATCACCTAAGTCCGAAAGCAGCAGAAAACTAAAAAAAAATCGGGCTTAACACACTGTTTGTGCCACAAGCCAAACCTGCCCGGGAGTGCCAAGCGCTAGCGAGTCCGTGCGTTTCGTAGCTGCTCGTAATCTTATGGCAATAACAGGCTGTACGTAGAAATGTGGCACGACAGCTATCTCGCAGCACAAAAGGAAAGCGTTTAGTCATGCCAAAATTTGCAGGAGATTTACCTTATGCAAAAATGAATAGCTTTCATTTACGCTTAGTTTATACAAATTAATACGTGACCGTCTTTCGATTGAACTTGCGCAGGCTTTGAACAAAAGTTCGCTACCAATGCGAAATAATTCTTCTAAAAACCCACGATATGGAAGCCGATGTGAGACACAAGTATAAAAGCAATGATGCCACGAAGATCCCGAGAGGGGCATCCACACGAGAGCCTTACAAAATGAGCTTTTGCCAACGAAGCATTGCGCTCACGAAAGCGGGCAAAAAAACGGTTCCGGTGAAGGTAATAAGAGGAAAAAGTGCTAATTGTTACGCGCCGCGTCCTTGAAATAAGCTCCAAAAACGTAAATCAAAACGCGGAATCACGTGCATGGGAGACGCCACATCGTGACTTTTGATGCACGTTAGCCTACAATCAAGCTACGTTCAGCCCCTTGCTTTAAAGTAAAGTGAAGTTTTGCAAGAAATTTGGGCCATTATGTGCCATACGGCTGAATCGTCGACCACGTTTTTTTTTCATCAGAAGACCTGACATTAATGAAGCCCATAAGGCTTACTGAAACGACCGCGTCCTTTACATGTACCTAAATAGTTGCATAGAGCAGAACAAATTTGATTTAGAAGACGCAAAAACTTGCTTGTTTCTGGTATGCCGCGTTCTTATTTTTTTCGCCTCGTCAAGTGTCTTCAGAACCTCGTTGTTTCGAATCCTCAAGGGAGAACAGAAATATGTGGCTCCCAGGAGTAAAATGTTTGCTCAAAATATACTGACACATGTAACTTCCAACAAATTCTCATCGCGGCAATATAAACGGCACAAAACATTGTACTACTTCAAAGAAAAAAATGAAAGCGGCCTTTGGATGAAGTGACTGGTTTTGCAAGTCATGCATTAGGTGGGACGAGGTGGGTCAAGATCATAGCTTTAATTGGATATAGCCGTTTTCTCTTTCTGCAGTTGATTTCAAACGGCTGATGAAAGGTCCATACCCATAGTGTGCTTGGGAAATATCTTGAGAACTTGGTCGAACACACTATTTTCCTAATTACGCTTATTGGCGGCGCTAGTTTCCGATGTTCGCCAAGAGAGCCATGACGGCGGAGGCTGGCCGCGAACGGGACTCATGCATCGCATGGAACATCTTTTCCAGTGAAAACTGCTTGCATTTATTGAATACAACGAGAGTATCATCGTTTTGCGGTCGGGTGGTCGCTTCTGGACGCGAGGTGTGCGAGTATGCGAGTGCACGCCTGGAACACATCACCGTTTATAATGTTCCCTTATGATTGTGGCGGCCGAAGGCCGCCGCAAAATTCTAGGTAAGGGGGGACCACGGGAGATTTTTTGGCGGCCAAAATCTTGGCCCACCCTAACCTCTTCCCCCCCCCCCTAAATTTGGATCCTCGCTACGACACTGCGTCTGTTTCTATTTGCTCACGGTTTCCAGCCGAACACCGGAAACTGTAGTCGAAAATTTTTTTAGTCGAAAAAATACTCGGTTACGGTAAGACAGGACTTCGACAAGGGCGCCAAGGGTGGCAGCGGTCGGCAGGTCAAGCAATCAACGACAAGCGACCTAGGAATTGACCCTTGTTTGGTCTTCGGAAGCGGTACAATGGCACTCGAGATAGCATGGCCAACGCGTAAATCAACGCAAATATCCAAATAACTCGAGCAGGCTGAGGAACCAGGGACACAGAACGGATCACCATCTTACTAACCCTTGTGCACCCCGACATATGGGCGCATGAGTTTATTATGCATCATGACATGGAAAATACAGCTATTTTCTTTTCTTTTTTTTAAAGTCCAAACGACCCACGTAGGAAAACCTGTGAGAAGATCCACCAGAAGTCTTTCGCTCTCTAAATGCCGTGAGGGAGTTATACCCGTCGTTTCCATGGAACACATCACCATCGTAGCGTCTTGCTAAGCTTAAGCGTTCGGCAGCCTAGGACATTCTGATAATAACTTCAAAAAGCAGTGACGATTATAATGCATGTCGATTTCCTCGAACAAAGTTTTCATGCGTTATTTTTAAAGCGTACCAGATTTGGAAACTTCGTTCGGTTTTTCGTACGCTGCCGTCCGGGCTACAGAATATGCGCAATGTTGCATACTCCATCTTGTGCCACGTCGGCACAACAATTCTTTTGTTGAAACCGATTCGTCTTTGTTTCAGCCGCTGGTAAAAGGCGGAATCTTGCTACTCTGTGGACATCCATGCGAAAACACTTTAACATGTTGTACTAGGACGCCCAGCAGACGTGCATAGAGGGTCCAAATAAAGAACACACTTCGTTGTACGCGCTCGGAAAAACCTGAAGATGATGTTGCTGAGGCGTTTCATGCTTGCTAATTCATTTTTGGTGTAAGTGAAGCGTTAAATACAACGTTGAATGAGCTGAGAGGTACTGCGATACCGCCCCTCGGATAGTAGCGTGAATATATGTGTCGTTTAGTTTCGATCCGGGGAAAACGTGGAAGGTGAAGATGCGTGGCACAAGTTAGCCCCCATATTTTCGTCGTAAATCGTTTTTCCCGCCTTAGCATGTGTTGTGTTCAGACGTCGACCACTGTGGCATAGTGGAGTCGTCCGAACACAGCAAAAAGATACCTCTGGTTCGATTGCTCCTCGCTCAGTGATTTTCCACGGCCATAAGCCAGGGTGTTGCTAATACGGACCGCCACACGGACACCAGTGACCCAAAAGAAAGGAGAGAGGTGAATGAAGACCGAAGTGTCAACGCCCGAATCGGGTTCGTAACACGCGTGCGCACGCTCCTGATTTGTGCGCATAAAAGACCATAAAAATCTTTCCGTTCTTGTTCAGTCGCGTGAAATGACGTGCGCTACGCTATGCTCAAGCTCAAGTACGACGTCCTAACTCTAACTCATGCTCAGGTAAGTAGGCTGCAGTCCCATTACCATTACATACCTTTTATTTAGCGGAAGCACATGGAATCCAGCGGCGCCGAGTCAACTCCGGAGGAGGTTGCGGGAGACCCAAGGGGAACGAGCCGAAACCCAGGCCGTCGCCCGAGCCGACTGGCGTCGCGCTCGTGCGAAGGCGAGAAAGCACCCAGCGAGAGGTCAAGTGCGGCCAAACCCAAAGCCGCCCGGTGGTTGACTCGACGCGGAACACAAATTACCAAATGACGCATGACACTACATACTCTCGGCCCCGAAAAATTGACGTCTCTGGCAATACATTACATAAGAAATGAAAACGTTGTGGTTATTGAAATGGCGTCGAATAGAAGGCAATATAGTACAGACTATGCCCGAAAACCTGTGGAGCACAAAGTATGTGGCGAGAGGGCAATAAGGTCAAGTATCATGTCAGTCACTGATAAGGAAAGGAGGGCATGTTGATGTCAGAAGTGTTGCGATGAATGGAAACGAAGGTTTCGTACACTCCGTGGCGCTTATTCTAAGGATGCTAGTCATGCGAAAGCTGTTGAGGTAAGTACCAATTTTAGAGTGACCTGAGGTATCGAACAACCTACTGATGACGCCTGGGGATTAAGCTAGCCGCTGCGGACCTGTCCCTTCCTCAGTAATACTTCATGGTCAGGGACCGAAAGACCAAAACCTACAAAATGATCCTTTCAGCCACGTCTTTTGAGCGCGTCTAGCTTGATCCCAGGGAACCTTGGAAGAACAACGGAGAGACTTGGAAAACCCCAAAAATTGGTACTTTAGGAACTGTTTGAAGGGAGGAATAAAAGCTACCTTAGGACAAGCGCCACCTAGTGTAAGCGAGCTAAGTAGGAGGTAAAATAGAGGCAAAATTGGGATTCGGTACACATTAATGCATAAAACCTGGAACACTGGATACCAGAAAGGAGTAATGGAAACATTACAGAAACAAACGATGGCGCCGACGAATGGAGCTGCGGATCGGTAGAGGAGGGATCATGCTGCGACTGGAACTGTGAACGGTTACTGCAGACGACGGCGACTGGCACGGGGCACTGTGAGCAGCGAACGGCATGTGGTGACAGCGTGTAGTCGTACGTGCGTAGCCGAGAAGAGGTGAACGCGAGCCCTGAAGCCGACGTCTCGAGAACACGTGCCAGGCCATCCGAACGGCGACGAGCAGCACTAAATTGGAGAAGGTGAATAAGCGAAAATGTTTCCATAAAACGACGTGGACGAAAGTATTGGGCCCCGAACTGTTAGTCCATGCCACGGCGTTGTACTCGACGCTTGGCTTCTACAATTTCATACTGAGGATTGAGAACAAGTGTACCAGTTGTGGGGTCATGGATGAATTGTGCAACAGGAGGGATGGGTGGTTCAGCGATGAGGTTGACTGTATGGGAAAGGAAAGGGTCGAGATCCGCAAGAGTGATTTTTTGAAGGGCAAGTTTGTCAAGTTTAGTGCCCCTTGGAGTAATGCCATGAAGAATAAGGTTGCGGAGGCTACGAGGGACATCAAGAAGAAGTTTGGTCGGAAAGTTGTCAATGCGTATGATAGAATGACCGGTTTGTTGGAGAGTATGGCGCAACAAACCTCGATAAACGATGAAGAGGACGGGGTCAGTTTCGGGTGGGAGGATAGGAAGTGAGAGGCGTTTAAGGCGGTTAATTTGCGGAAGGAGCCAGTTTCCGAGCAAGGGGTTTTGAATGCTGTGAACTATGACCTGTTCGAATCTATATTGAAAGTCGTAACTTCGAGGGAATTCAATAATGAAGGACACTGCTTTGAAACAAATGGAGCACGAACTTTCGAACTGGAGGCGTAGGGGACGGGACGGAGAAGGAGTCGTCTGACCAGTTAGAATGAAACGTTTTGGGTAGTATTCGAGGACAGAAAGGGACTGCATGAGGCGGAAGGTGAATTGGCGAAGATCAGGACTTACCCACAGACCCACGAAGTTCTCGATAGAGGGAAATTCAGAGTTGAACATGTGGTAGAAGATTATAAAAAGGATTTCATTGGGGAAAATTTGAGGCGAGTGCTTCGAAAAATGAAGGTTACTGAAATGATTTGGTAGATGTTCCATGATGCGCCGAGGTAACGCTTACCACACGTTAACCTCGAAACTTAGCCTTTGCTGCGACGGAAGGTGCGCGTAAGCCGAGAACGATGTGTGTGATAGGATCGTCTCGGGCAGATGCACTTGCTGCGACTCGAACAATGCAGAGGTCAGCTGAGAAGGAGTGAACGCCGGATCGTCTAAGGTGAATTCAAGCTGAAAATGAAGGCTCTGGACGTGGGCCAGAGTCGTTAGACGAAAACGTAGGTAATTGAAAATCGCCTGAAACTTGTGCAACACATGTTTTATAGCAGCATCCGTAACGCCTGGCAAGGAATCACACTCCGACTCATCAAAGAAGAATCGGTAATGTATGCGGATTTCTGATGTTGTGAGAGCTGTGAATGTATGTGGCAAGTTAACAAGCAAATTCTCGATGAGTGCCCAGTTGGTTGACGCAGGCGTGAAGAAATCATAGTCCGTAATGGCCCATTGCAGTGACTTTATACGGGAAGCAAACGCGGTGTTAACGAGGAGGCTTGGCAACTTCTGTGGATTGTGGCCGCGAGCGATTAAGTGAACCGCCGACGAGTCCTTCGGAAATTCACTGAAGTGCAAGTGAAAAGTGGCTTGTCCTTCAATGTGCCTGGGTCCTGCGTCGCATGACTGCCCGATAACGACGTCGATTTCTCGCACGCGGTGCTCTTGTGATTTTGGTAGATTAAGGTGGTGCAACGAGTACGGAACGTCCGTCAAAAGGCGAATGTTGTCGTTAAACATGAGGAAATTATAAAGGTCATGTGACACGGGTTCGCCGCAAGTGCGCCAGAGCGAGAGCCGTACCTCTTTAAGCTCGATGCTTCGGAATGCAAGCGGCACTAGCGCTGTAGGGATATCGTTCGAGTCGAGAAAAGAAAGCCTGTGTACTGTGAGGTTAGAATGTTTGGTCAGTAGTTCGTCAACGAAGCGAAGCAGAAACTTTGCGTGTGCGGGCTGTGTGAGGTCAAACACAATATGTCCGTGGGGGTGAACGAATGTTACCGAGCCGGAAGAAATGGAAATTTCCGTGAACATGTACAAGGTGGAGAAGAACGTCGAAAGTAGACTTGGGTCGAGGGGAATGGCGAAACCGTAAGCCTGGACCGAGAGGAAAGTCAAGAACGCGGCGTCCATCGCTGGCCGAATGGCACTGAATGACCTTCGAAGCCAGATGACGCTCCGCGTAGACCCCAAGACAGCTGTGCCTTTGACCTGTGCCGGATTAGACGCGAAGGCGAACGCTGTGTAAGTGCCGCCGAGGATTCAAATGTGTATGCCGAGCTAACAAAGGTTGACCCGTACCGCGCGCAGGTGCCGTAACGTGCCGTGACCTAGCGGATAAGTGGCGGATGGGAACGGCTTTTGAGAGCCTCGGTACGAATGGTGCAAACGGCTAGGACTGAGACAATGGCACACTCCCGTCATCCATTACTCGAACATTCCCGACTACGATGCTTCACGGGAGATAAAGCAACGCTGATTTTAGGAAAATTCTAAGTTGAGTAAATGGGGCTGTGTCACTGAACTAGGTAAACTATGAGAACCCGGGGGGGGGGTGGGGGGAAAGGAGGTAAAGAAAAATTTGATTGGTGAAAGAGAGATAAAATCTTTTTGGAAGGTATAACTGGGATTAAAATGAATTGAACTCCTGCTTAGTAATCTATGTCCTCCTCCGCTTCAAGATGCGAATCGCTGGGATATGGTTGCTCGATAAAGACTCGGGAAGGGTCCTCAGATGCTTGAGTCTCTAAGTGAGGGTCCGCTGGGTTCCTCAAATACTCGACTGGATCCTCCGAAGGGTCGAAGGGTTCTAGAGACTCGTCGTCTTTGCGCAAGGGTAAGGTAGCGGGTGGAATGAAATGTTTGCATTTGTCCACGTGAACTTTGAAAGGACGCGCTTTCTCATTTAACGCTTTAAGAGTGAGAGTCGTACCGCGAGTAGAGACTACACGGAATGGACCTGTCCATTTGTCCGCAAGCTTAGATGGCTCGTTACGTGGAACGTAGTCACGCTTACGCAGAACTAAGTCCAAAACTTGGAACGCGTGCGGCTCCGCGCGTCGGAAGTCGTCAGCGAAGGCTTTTTGCTCTTCTTGTGCGTGCTTTAAGGTTTGTTCTACCGACGACCACGCGTCGCGTATCCCGCACTAATGTTCTTGCAGGTACACGGACAGTTCCTTAGCGATTTCCGGCTGTGGGACTTTTAAGCTTAAATCGTAAGGCAGGGTCATTTCGCGAAAGAAAAGCATAAAATGCGGGCTTTGTTTGGTGCTGGCCTGAATTGATGAATTGATTGCCATGACCGCTTGTTGTAAGAAATTGTCCCAGTTATCGGCTTTTTCGTTCACGTATGCGCTAAGTGCTGCCGCGATGACGCGGTTAGCGCGTTCTACCTGCCCATTGGAGTTGGGTCGGTAGGGTGTGGTGAACTGGTGCCGAAAACCGTAAATTTGAGCTAAGTCCTTGAAGAGGTTGCTAGTTAGCTGCCGGCCTTGGTCGGATACCACCACGGAGGGGACGCCAAATTTGCAAATGACGTTTTCGACGAAGGCTTTAGCTACAGTCGCTGCTGTCTGGTCTTTCATTGGGACCGCAATTAGCCATTTAGAGAAAGCGCAGATAGCGACAAAAATGTAGCGGAAACCAGTGGTGGCGGTTGGAGCTAGGGGCCCCATCATGTCAATGTGTACTTTTTGCCATGGTCCGGTGGGCACATCCGCTAGCTGAAGCGGTTCGATCGAAACCTGACTGGCGTTTGTTTTGTTGCGTTGGCAAAAGTCGCAGGAACGCAGAAGAAGCTCGACATCATTAGCCAATCCGGGCCAGTAGACCCTGTCAGCTAGTTTCTGTGTGGTTTTCTGAATGCCTAAGTGAGAACCGAGCATGTTTTTTTCGTGAAAGTCTCGGATGAGGCGTTCACGAAGAGTGTAAGGGATTGCTAAGCGCGGTTGAGCACCTTCATTTTCGGGGTCAATCCGGTAGAGAGCCCCGTTAATGAGTAAAAACCGCGGTAACGCAATTTGAATGACTTTTCGCTGGTGGGGATCACCAGGTAAGCGACCGCTAACGAACGCGGTGATGAGCTGATTAGCAAACTGCCATTTCAGCTGCTCCGTCTTGACTTCCTCGAGGGTAACGGAAGCGTACGGCGCGAGAGATTCAACTGTGTTGTCCGCTGGCCGCGGCGCTGCGTCGGCGCTAGCCGCTAGCGGGGCGTCGTCGCCGGTGTGGCGAGAGAGAAAATCCGCAACGCGATTAGACGCGCCCGAGCGGTGAATGATTTCAAGCGGGAATGCTTGGATTGCAATTTGATACTTGGCAAGCCTTCCGGTGAGGTCTTTGCGCCGAAGGAGACTGCACAATGCGCTATTGTCTGTGCGCACTATGCATTTTTCGCATGCCTCGATGTACGCGCGAAACTGGTGGAGCGCGAAGGTAATCGCGAGCGCTTCAGATTCCACACTGGGGTAGTTCTGTTCGTGTTTGTTAAGTTTACGCGATGCGAATGCAATCGGATGCAAAAGTCCGTCGCTGCCTTCCTGAAGAAGGCATGCTCCGACTGCGACTTTGCTGGCGTCGGTATCCAGGAAGAAGGTTTTTCCGAAGCGCTGAGGAGCGAGAATGGGCGCAGATGTAACGCGCTGCTTTATTTCCTCAAACGCTTTTTGGCATTCTGGTGACCACTGCGCTGCAATGTTCGAATTTTCGCTGCGCGTTAGCGAGGTAAGCGGTGCCATAGTTTCGCTGAAGTTTCTAATAAAACGACGAAAAAATTGCATGGCCCCAATGAATGACCGTAATTCAGTGGGTGTTTTTGGTGGTTGAAATGCTTGGATTTTCTGGATGTTAATCGGGTCGGGTCGGATTCCCGCCTCGGAGATCAGGAAACCAAGGTATTTGAGCTCGGCCTTGCCGAGTTCGCATTTCCGAGCCCTTAGTTTGAGCCCAAATTTGATGAGCACTCTCAGGAACTCTTCAATATCAGCCAGGTGTTCCTCTTCAGTGTAGCTCCCGATAATATAGTCGTCTAAATAACAGAGCGTGCAGCTTGTGAGTTCTTTTCGAACAATTTCCATGGCTTTTTGGAACCCATACGGAGCGGAGGAGATTCCGAACGGAAGTCGTAAAAATTCGTAGAGGGTGTTAAAAACTGCAAAAGCTGTACGCTCGCGGTGCTCGGGAAAAACTTCGAGCTGGTGAAATCCTGAATGCAAGTCGAACGAAGAGAAAAACTTCTTGCCTCCCATGGTGTCCAACAGCTCTTGAAGGGGCAGAAAAGTTTGAACCGGTTTCAAAATTTTGTTTAGGCCTCTATAGTCAATGGCAAAACGCCAAGATCCGTCACGCTTAGGAGTTAAGCATATCGGGGAGCAGAACGGAGAGTCGCTGGGCTGGATGATTCGCTGTTTGAGCATGTCTTGAACTTGTTTTTGCACTTCGTCTACCAAGTTCGCAGGAATGCGCGAAGGACGCCGTTGTATGAATGGCGCGTTGTCTACGAGATCCAGCCGATGCTTGTAATTGCCTTTGAAGCAACCCAAAATGTTGTCGGGACCCACAAACGCTTGGTGATAATGGTCCACTAGTTTGCAGAGTTTGACCTTGCCGCTCTCGGAGAGAATGCTTCCTTCAAGGTTCAGTTCGTGTGAGACTTTGTATGACGCCTGCGGTTCAGAGGACAGTTTTGGCATGTTATGAGTCCAACGGACCTCGGGAGGTATGTAAGCGTCGGGCTGTGAAACGTTAAAAACCTGCTCCGTGGGAGGCGAATAATCCTTTGAGATCGGTTCAAGATGAGCAATGACTGTGCCCTGGAAGAGTTTAATCGGAGAATTCCCAGCGTTAAGGAGACGCACCGGGACGCGACGCGAATGCCCTGGGGCAACGAGCGTCTTTCCGACCAAGAGGGTTTGAAAAGCCGGATGCGCAGCGTCCTCGACTAAGAATTCTTGGTTAACGTCGAAAATTTGGTCACATGCCGCCTGGTAGAACGTGTCTGAGCGTGGCGGAAGTTCAAATGTCTCGGGCATCCTCACTTTGGGTCTAGCGGCGGGATCCGTGGAGACGGATGCTACCAGAGGGACTTGTGTCTTGCCCACTGTGAGAGTCTGCCTGACAAAGTTTGGGTAAATTTCAGCGTTTTTCCGGTTGAGAGCATGGACGAAATCAGAGCCTAGTAAGAGAGGAGTAGGTGAGGAGTCGTTGTCCGTGATGAAAATTGTGTGCTGCATCTCGACTTCACCCAATTTAATGGGTGCTACCAACTTGGCAAAAAAGTGAATCGAAGAACCATTCGCGGCTCGTGCCACTGGTAGGTTACTCGTCGATCTGGGCCAGCGGCCAAGCAAGCCTGCCTTTTTAGCCGTGTCCTGTGTAGCAAAGCTAAGAGAAGATCCGCTGTCAATGAGGGTTCTGACCGGAATGTCATTAAGTGAAGCCATGACTAAGGGCAATGACTTGGAGCCCGAAGCCGCAACCATGTTCACCGAATGGACAAACTGACTGGGAAAGTAATGAGTCATGTCGAAATCTACGTGTGCGACGGTCTGCGGCGCTGCGTAAGCGCTTCTGCCAAAAGGCCAGAACGTGCGCAGGTAACAAACACCCACAATGACCGAAATGGGTAAGATGCCGCAGATGCAGACGTCACGAATCGTGTACTGCCAGTCCGAGAAGAAGTCTTTCACCGACTCCCAAGAGGTGTCGAAGGAACTAGTAAACTCTCTGGCCTTGCTAGCGACGTGATCAGCTCCCGCAGCGAGGGAGTTAATTACGTCCGCAACAGCTGAGGAATTAGCCTGTTCTTCGAACTTATTTACAGTGACCTCGAGACGGTTGATGCGATTTGCAAAATTAGAGAGGAGAGAAACTGAGGTAACCACTTCCGCAAGATCCGACTCGAAGATGGTCGGCGCGCGAAAGATAAGCGGGCTATGCTCTATGCTGCGAAGGAAATGACGCACAACGCTGTTCACCTGGACCGGTCCGTGTACTGAGCGCCATAAACCATTGGCCGATTGAAAAATGTTAAGCGTGCGCTCATGGCAAGGGATAATATCCGAGCTTGGAACGAGCTCTCGAGTGCCAGGCTGGATAAACCACGTTTTGTTGCTCAAGAGGACTGGTGTGAACGCGTAACAAGTCGTGTTGATTCGATTATCCCAAAGAATCGCACTGGGAGTCACAATTTTGCACGCGCTGATTGATAGAGCCTCACCGACGAAAGTTGCCACAATGTCCCGGCGGTTCAGCCAAAGACGAGCCCCCAAAGTTGGCTGAAGAGGTAAAAGTTCACGAATGATATCGATTTGGTTGTTGTGAATTTGGCAAATCTGGCTCCAAACATGGCGAAAATTTGTGTCTTCTTCCAGTTGAAGTTCATTTTTGAAGTATTGCAAGCGCATGTTAATGAGGTTGTTAGCTTGACTATAGGCCCCAGTGTGCGGGTTTGTGGAAAGTGTCGTAGGGGAGGGAGAGGTGGTTGACGGAGCAACATGGGTCAAGCCCTTTTTGCTAAGTTCCATTGCTATGACTCCGGAAGGTTTAGCGGTCGTGGTTGCTCCCTGTGGTCCCGGACCTGCCTTCACGGCCCGGAGAAACCGTTGCCTCAACCGGTTAGTGTCCCTTTTTGAACGAAGAATGTTGGGATCGGAACGGAATAACTGAATAACCACCTCGTTTTCCATTAAAAACGCGCTAGGTGGAAGGCAACCAGGCGGGGAAGGGGGAAGAGACTTGTTGGAGAAGACGAAAGCTCCTTGAATATCGGGTACGGTGACCATTTCTGGTGAGAGTTTAACTTGGAACCTGCCTGCCGAGACATATGGACAAAAGGCGGAATCTACCGGCGTGTCCCAAACGAAAATTTCGTGTTCCTTTTTACAATGCCCGAAAGTTATGTTACAACCCGACATGTCCCCCAAGTTAGAACTTATGTGGTCGTGAGCGCCATGNCGGATTCAAATGTGTATGCCGAGCTAACAAAGGTTGACCCGTACCGCGCGCAGGTGCCGTAACGTGCCGTGACCTAGCGGATAAGTGGCGGATGGGAACGGCTTTTGAGAGCCTCGGAACGAATGGTGCAAACGGCTAGGGCTGAGACAATGGCACACTCCCGTCATCCATTACTCGAACGTCCCCGACCACGACGCTTCACGGGAGATAAAGCAACGCTGATTTTAGGAAAATTCTCAGTTGAGTAAATGGGGCTGTGTCACCGAATCAGGTAAACTATGAGAAACCGAGGAGTGGGGAGAGTGAGGTAAAGAAAAATTTGATTTGAGACTGGGCAATAAAATATTTTTGAAAGGTACAACTAGGAGTAAGGGGAGTTCCTGCTTAGTAATCTATGTCCTCCTCCGCTTCAAGATGAGAATCGCTGGGATATGGTTGCTCAATAAAGACCCGGGAAAGGTCCTCAGGTGCTTCAGTCTCTAAGTGAGGATCCGCTGGGTTCCTCACATACTCGGCTGGCTCCTCCGAAGGGTCGAAGGGTTCTAGAGACTCGTCGTCTTTGCGCAAGGGTAAGGTAGCGGGTGGAATGAAATGTTTGCATTTGTCCACGTGAACTTTGAATGGACGTGCTTTTTCGTCTAACGCTCTAAGAGTAAGTGTTGTGCCGCGAGCAGAGACTACGCGGAATGGGCCTGCCCATTTGTCCGCAAACTTAGACGGCTCATTGCGTGGAACGTAGTCACGCTTACGCAGAACCAAGTCTAAGACTTGGAACTGGTGGGGCTCGGCGCGTCGGAAGTCATCAGCGAAGGCTTTTTGCTCTTGTTGTGCGCGTTTTAGACTCTGTTCCACCGACGACCAGACATCACGTATCCCGCAGTAATGTTCTTGCAGGTATACGGACAGCTCCTTAGCGATTTCTGGCTGAGGAATTTTCAGACTTAAGTCGTAAGGCAGAGTCATTTCGCGAAAGAAAAGCATAAAGTGTGGACTCTGTTTGGTGCTGGCTTGAATGGACGAATTAATTGCCATGACCGCTTGTTGTAAGAAGTTGTCCCAGTTATCGGCTTTTTCGTTCACGTATGCGCTAAGTGCTGCCGTGATGACGCGGTTAGCGCGTTCTACCTGCCCATTGGAGTTGGGTCGGTAGGGTGTAGTGAACTGGTGCCGAAAACCGTAAATTTGAGCTAAGTCCTTGAAGAGGTTGCTAGTTAGCCGCCGGCCTTGGTCGGATACCACCACGGAGGGGACGCCAAATTTGCAAATGACGTTTTCAACGAAGGCTTTAGCTACAGTCGCTGCTGTCTGGTCTTTCATTGGGACTGCAATTAGCCACTTGGAGAAAGAGCAGATAGCGACGAAAATGTAGCGGAAACCGGTGGTGTCGGTTGGAGCTAATGGCCCCATCATGTCGATGTTTACTTTCTGCCATGGTCCGGAGGGCACATCTGCTAGCTGAAGCGGCTCGACCGAAACCTGACTGGCGTTTGTTTTCTTGCGTTGGCAAAAGTCGCATGAACGCAGAAGAAGTTCGACATCATTAGCCAATCCGGGCCAGTAGACCCTGTCAGCTAGTTTCTGCGTGGTTTTCTGAATGCCTAGGTGAGAACCAAGCATGTCCTTTTCGTGAAAGTCTCGGATGAGGCGTTCACGGAGTGTGTAAGGGATTGCTAAGCGCGGTTGAGCACCTTCATTTTCGGGGTCAATCCGGTAGAGAGCCCCGTTAATGAGTGAAAACCGCGGCAATGCAATTTGGATGACTTTCCGCTGGTGGGCATCAGTAGGTAAGCGACCGCTGACAAATGCGGTGATGAGCTGATTAGCGAATTGCCACTTCAGCTGTTCCGCCTTGACTTCCTCGAGGGTAACGGAAGCGTACGGCGCGAGAGACTCGAGCGCGTTGCCCGCTGACCGCAGTGCTGCGTCGGCGCTGGCTGCTAGCGGGGCGTCGTCGCCGGTGTGGCGAGAGAGAAAATCCGCGACGCGGTTAGACGCGCCGGAGCGGTGGATGATTTCAAGGGGAAACGCTTGAATTGCGATTTGATATTTGGCAAGCCTCCCAGTGAGGTCTTTGCGCCGGAGGAGACTGCACAATGCACTATTGTCTGTGCGCACTACGCATTTCTCACACGCTTCAATGTACGCGCGAAACTGGTGGAGCGCAAATGCTATTGCAAGCGCCTCCGACTCCACGCTGGGGTAGTTCTGTTCGTGCTTGTTAAGTTTACGCGACGCGAATGCAATCGGATGCAAAAGTCCGTCAGTGCCTTCTTGGAGGAGGCACGCGCCGACTGCAACTTTGCTGGCGTCAGTGTCTAGGTAGAATTTTTTTCCGAAGCGTGGAGGAGCGAGAATGGGCGCAGAGGTAACGCGCTGCTTTATTTCGTCGAACGCTTTCTGGCATTCTGGTGACCACTGCGCTGCAATGTTTGAATTTTCGCTGCGTGTTAGTGAGGTGAGCGGTGCCATAATTTCGCTGAAGTTTCTAATAAAACGACGAAAAAATTGCATGGCCCCAATGAATGACCGTAATTCAGTGGGTGTTTTTGGCGGTTGAAAAGCTTGGATTTTCTGGATGTTAATCGGGTCGGGTCGGATTCCCGCCTCGGAGATCAGGAAACCAAGGTATTTGAGCTCGGCCTTGCCGAGTTCGCATTTCCGAGCCCTTAGTTTGAGCCCAAATTTGATGAGCACTCTCAAGAACTCTTCAATATCAGCCAGGTGTTCCTCTTCAGTGTAGCTCCCGACGATATAGTCGTCTAAATAACAGAGCGTGCAGCTTGTGAGCTCTTTTCGCACGATTTCCATGGCTTTTTGGAACCCATACGGAGCGGAGGAGATTCCGAACGGAAGTCGTAAAAATTCGTAGAGGGTGTTAAAAACTGCAAAAGCTGTACGCTCGCGGTGCTCGGGAAAAACTTCGAGCTGGTGAAATCCTGAATGCAAGTCGAACGAAGAGAAAAACTTCTTGCCTCCCATGGTGTCTAACAGCTCTTGAACAAGGGGCAGAAAAGTTTGAACCGGTTTCAGGATTTTGTTTAAGCCTCTGTAGTCAATAGCAAAGCGCCAAGATCCGTCACGCTTAGGAGTTAAGCATATCGGGGAGCAGAACGGAGAGTCGCTGGGCTGAATGATTCGCTGTTTGAGCATGTCTTGAACTTGTTTTTGCACTTCGTCTACCAAGTTCGCAGGAATGCGCGAGGGGCGCCGTTGTATGAAAGGGGCATTGTCCACGAGGTCCAACCGATGTTTGTAATTTCCTTTGAAACAACCCAAAATATTGTCGGGACCCACAAACGCTTGGTGATAATGGTCCACTAGTTTGCAGAGTTTGTCTTTGCCGCTCTCGGAGAGAATGCTTCCTTCCAGGTTCAATTCGTGTGAGACTTTGTATGACGCCTGTGGTTCAGAGGATAGTTTTGGCATGTTATGAGTCCAATGGACCTCAGGCGGAATGTAGCCTTCAGGCTGGGAAACGTTAAAAACCTGCTCCGTAGGAGACGAAAAATCCTTTGCGATAGGTTCGAGATGCGCAATGACGGTGCCTTGGAAGAGTTTAATTGGAGCATTCCCTGCGTTAAGGAGACGCACCGCCACGAGGCGCGAATGCCCGGGGGCAACGAGCGTCTTTCCGACCAGCAGGGTCTGGAAGGCCGGGTGCGCTGCGTCCTCGACTAGGAATTCTTGATTAACGTCGAAAATTTGGTCACATGCCGCCTGGTAGAACGTGTCTGAGCGTGGCGGCAGTTCGAATGTCTCGGGCATCCTCACTTTAGGTCTTGCTTTTGGGTCCGTGGAAACCGAAGCTACCAGAGGAACCTGCGTGTTGCCCACAGTGAGTGTTTGCCTGACAAAATTTGGGTAAATTTCTGCATTTTTCCGGTTGAGAGCGTGGATGAAGTCAGAGCCTAGCAAGAGGGGGGTAGGCGAGGAGTCGTTATCAGTGATGAAAATTGTGTGCTGCATCTCGACTTCACCCAGCTTGATGGGTGCTACCAGTCTAGCAAAGAAGTGTATCGAAGAACCATTTGCAGCTCGAGCCACAGGTAGGTTACTTGTTGACCTGGGCCATCGGCCAAGCAAGCCTGCTTTTTTAGCCGTGTCCTGTGTAGCGAATCTAAGAGAAGATCCACTGTCAATGAGAGTTTTGACCGGAATGTCGTTAAGTGAAGCCATGACTAAAGGCAACGACTTGGAGCCAGATGCCGCAACCATGTTCACCGAATGGACAAACTGGCTGGGAAAGTAATGAGTCATGTCGAAGTCTACGTGTGCGACGGTCTGCGGCGCTGCATAAGCGCCTCTGCCGAAAGGCCAGAACGTGCGCAGGTAACAAACACCCACAATGGCCGTAATGGGTAAGATGCCGAAGATGCAGACATCACGAATTGTGTACTGCCAGTCCGAGAAGAAGTCCTTCACCGACTCCCATGAGGTGTCGAAGGAACTAGTAAACTCTCTAGCCTTGCTAGCGACGTGATCAGCTCCCGCAGCTAGGGAATTAATGACGTCCGCGACGGCTGAGGAATTAGCCTGTTCTTCGAACTTGTTTACGGTGACCTCGAGCCGGTTGATGCGATTTGCAAAATTAGAGAGGAGAGAAACTGAGGTAACCACTTCCGCAAGATCCGACTCGAAGATGGTCGGCGCGCGAAAGATAAGCGGGCTATGCTCTATGCTGCGAAGGAAATGACGCACAACGCTGTTCACCTGGACCGGTCCGTGTACTGAGCGCCATAAACCATTGGCCGATTGAAAAATGTTAAGCGTGCGCTCATGGCAAGGGATAATATCCGAGCTTGGAACGAGCTCTCGAGTGCCAGGCTGGATAAACCACGTTTTGTTGCTCAAGAGGACTGGTGTGAACGCGTAACAAGTCGTGTTGATTCGATTATCCCAAAGAATCGCACTGGGAGTCACAATTTTGCACGCGCTGATTGATAGAGCCTCACCGACGAAAGTTGCCACAATGTCCCGGCGGTTCAGCCAGAGACGAGCCCCCAATGTAGGTTGAAGAGGTAACAGTTCACGAATAATATCTATTTGATTGTTGTGAATTTGGCAAATCTGGCTCCAAACATGGCGAAAATTTGTGTCTTCTTCCAGCTGAAGTTCATTTTTGAAGTATTGCAAGCGCATGTTAATGAGGTTGTTAGCTTGACTATAGGCCCCAGTGTGCGGGTTTGTGGAAAGTGTCGTAGGGGAGGGAGAGGTGGTTGACGGAGCAACATGGGTCAAGCCCTTTTTGCTAAGTTCCATTGCTATGACTCCGGAAGGTTTAGCGGTCGTGGTTGCTCCCTGTGGTCCCGGACCTGCCTTCACGGCCCGGAGAAACCGTTGCCTCAACCGGTTAGTGTCCCTTTTTGAACGAAGAATGTTGGGATCGGAACGGAATAACTGAATAACCACCTCGTTTTCCATTAAAAACGCGCTAGGTGGAAGGCAACCAGGCGGGGAAGGGGGAAGAGACTTGTTGGAGAAGACGAAAGCTCCTTGAATATCGGGTACGGTGACCATTTCTGGTGAGAGTTTAACTTGGAACCTGCCTGCCGAGACATATGGACAAAAGGCGGAATCTACCGGCGTGTCCCAAACGAAAATTTCGTGTTCCTTTTTACAATGCCCGAAAGTTATGTTACAACCCGACATGTCCCCCAAGTTAGAACTTATGTGGTCGTGAGCGCCATGCGAGGCTATGCTACCGAATTCAAGCCTGAGGTTGCTAGTATGAGTGCAAGCTGAGCCAAAGAATGCTGTCTGTATGCGTGTTGGCACTTGTGTTTGCCATACGCCTGCATCAATCCGAGTCAAGTTCAGATCGCCCCATTTCCGGTGGTTTGCCAGAATCCAGCAATCCGCAGCGGAAATAGGAGCATGTGTGACAGTGTCCGAAGGGGGTGCTCGCAGCAATCTGAACGCGCTAGACGTACATGTGTAGTGCGTAATGTTAGTGCACTTGTACGCTGAAAACAACGCGGACTCTCGCTTAGGTACGAATATTGTAGCCTGTGCGGCAAAAGCTTTCGTAAGCGGCGGTAAGGCACACGAGTGATGTGCTGGCGGAGCCACAAGGGTGCCTGTTTTGGCCGCTCGGAAAATTTGGTACTCCTTTGCGCTAGCGGTAGGGATCATGCTCAGTGTCACTACTGCAAGAATGCTCAAAAGAGGAAGAGCGCTGAAGGGAGATGACGACACGGCATTAATGTGGTAGCCGCCGCGTCGATTCCGACTGCGGCTGCGGTTCCGATTGTTTTGATTTTGGTTATTGCCCCGGAAGCGGTCATTCTGGTTTCGCTGAAAATTGGGACCGCCCCGACGGAAATTGTCACGGTTCGAACTGCGGGAACGGTTTTGGTACCCAAAAGGCTGATCGTATTCCCGATTTTGGTCCCAATTCCTGCTCCGGTTGAAATTGTTGGCCGGCGGCGGAAAACGACGGTCGGAACCGCGGCGGAAGTTCGGAACGAACCGCGGGCGGAATGACCAATTATTGCCGCCACCGCGAGAGAAGCGGTTGAATGCGCGCCGGAAGAAACCTGGGCCGCCCTGGCCGCGGCCTCGCCGGTCATTGTTACGCTCCGCGTAACCGTAATTGACTTGCTCTTGCGGTTGCGCAAGGGCCAGTGTTTGCAGTTGCGAAGTCAATGCGTTGACCGACGCCAAAGCGTTATCCTGCTGCATATCTATCTGAACTTGTTCCTCGGCAAGAGCATCGTTTACGGCTGCGTCCATGTCTCGAGGCACTGTGCGGCGAAGCACATGCGGTCGAATAGACGGCTTAAGCCCGTGACGGAAGCAATTTATCGCTATGTCTGTTTGTTGTTCGTTTGAGAAATTTCTTTGGGCGGGATAGGCTTTCTGAACCAAGTCGTGAACTGCCTCTGCAAATTCGTAAACAGACTCATGTTCATGTTGTTTGCGATTTTGCAGCTGGCGCTGAAGGCGCTGGATGTCGTTGGGAGTGGTGAATTTTTGGTAAAATACATTGCAAAGTGCGCGCCAATCCGATTGTACTGCGTCCGGGAGACCAGAAAATAAGCTCAAGGCTTCGCCTTCCAAGAGTGAGGGGAGGAGGCGTGCCAGGCGTGTATTGTTCCACCCATAGTAGTCCCGGACGCGGTACATCTCTTTCAAGAAGGACTCGAAGTCCCGCTTGTCGCTGCGGCCGCGGTACTTTGCCGGAAGCGGTATGCTCGGCAAAGCAGGGGATCGCTCAACGCCTGCGGCGTTGGCGAGAAGGTCACGCAATTGGCGCGCGAGGTCATTAGGCTGCTGCGGAGCTTGCGCCATTGCGGGGTTGCGAGGTAGTTGTGCAGGTATGGGGACTTGATTGGGATTCAAAAGACGTGGAGGGGGAATATTAAAGGCTTGTTGGTTATCTAGTCGCCTACGTCTACGTGGTGGTTCTCCGTCACCACCGTCCATACACTAGTGCAAACTTAAGTAAAAAAGTAACCGACCTGCTAGCAGTCAAGTTCAATTAACTGTCGAGACGATGCCCTCGAATGTGTGCTGTAGACGAATCTCGTGCTGACTGCGGAATAGGAAAATACAGGTCGTAAGTCGTATTAAAAAGAGGAGATGTCTTGTTGTTTTTGTATTTTTGAAAAGGTTTGAGCACCTATAGGAGCAAAGATGGCGTAGTAAAACAAAGTACTAGGACTGAAGCAAAAGAAGCAATCAAAAAGTCGATGTGTCAAAACGAGTACAGGTTTTAGACGTCACAGCAGAGGCTGTTGGGAGAATTTGAACCGAAAGAGAACTTGGAAATACCGAGAAACTGTGGTTTACTTTAGGTGGCTAGGCTGGTTTGAGGAGCTTGTTGGACGAGCGGGTGTTCACTGGACGCTTACTGAGCAAATGGTGGCGCACAATCAAGCTATCGTCGGCGTTGGGACTACGGAAGTCACTGGGGCCGCCCATGTCAGCCTGTGCCGGGCCATAATTTGCGTTGCGGCGGGCACTTAAGCTGCGTTCAGGCTGCAGCTGGCCCTGATGGACGCGGATTAATGGAAGCTGGCTGTGTGCGGAGCCGTCTGAGGCGGCTCGTTATTTGCGAGGTCAGCGCCGGATAGCTTAAACTGTTTGTGCGGTGCGCGCTGGACATCTGGAACTAATGGCGCAGCCGCGGCGAAGCGCGCTCTGAGGTCGCGGTGACAACTGCGAGGTCCCGCTTAAGCCCTGGCCAAACAACTGCCTGCTCTCGGTGCCATCTGCGAGGTCAAGCCTAATGAGCTCTGGACAAATACCCGTCTGCCATGTGGCAACCAATTAGAAGCGCAGCAAACCGCATTTTGATTCCTAACAAAAAGTCGAAAATAAGCTTAGTTTATTCCCTAAATGGAACTGGAGTTTCAATTTTGAAAGATTCCTACAGAAAACCTGACGTTCCTGCGGAGACTCTGAAGTTTTAATTGAAATCCGATCTCATTCTACATACCGGTACTGCTTAGAATGGGCCCTTAACCTAATTCCCGGCATGTCAAAACGTACGCAATTCTCTTAACTGAACGCAATAGGTTCGATTATTCGAATACTTATCCTAAAACATAGCATGCATGCTAAAAGTACGCTCCCAGTACTGCTTACTCAATGTTTGGGCCATTCATTTTAAGCCCTTTTCATTTTAGACAGTCGGCGGATTGCGTGACAAACACTTTCTTTTCGATGAACTTCGTTAAAACATTCAAATTTTGTCATCGACAGTCTGGACGTCGCGAAAAGGATCAGTCGAAATGGGCCAAAAGTGTGCGACGGGGAGCAGAGGGGCCTAAGGGAAGGGATAGTCTTAGAGGCAACTTCAGACTTGCCTAAGCAAATTGCGGTTTGGGCGCCCTAATATCATATCACCGGTGATCTTCCCTAGGTCTGCCCGCTTCCAACTCGGAGACTGGTTTTCAACCTCCACTGAAATGACGTGCGCTACGCTATGCTCAAGCTCAAGTACGACGTCCTAACTCTAACTCATGCTCAGGTAAGTAGGCTGCAGTCCCATTACCATTACATACCTTTTATTTAGCGGAAGCACATGGAATCCAGCGGCGCCGAGTCAACTCCGGAGGAGGTTGCGGGAGACCCAAGGGGAACGAGCCGAAACCCAGGCCGTCGCCCGAGCCGACTGGCGTCGCGCTCGTGCGAAGGCGAGAAAGCACCCAGCGAGAGGTCAAGTGCGGCCAAACCCAAAGCCGCCCGGTGGTTGACTCGACGCGGAACACAAATTACCAAATGACGCATGACACTACACGCGGATTTCCCTGGTCCTAAGGCCATAATTTTGTAGTTTCATCAGTTTTTTTTGTTCACGCAGAATATGTCTACATGCGGAAGGAAACTTCATGTTATGCTGGACGGCGCTACAATCAAATAATGGCCACTTGTCGTAAAATTTGTAAGACACACAAGCATATGAGGTTCAGGACAGGTTGATTTGTACGGAGGCAGTGGTGATAATTACAGAATTGATAAATAAAAAAGAGCCTGAAGGGCAAGAAATGGAGGATGCTGAGGGAAGTGGGCAGTGACGTCTTCGTTCGTATTTCGTACTACCTAATATGTCTACTCGAAATGATAAAAAATACAAAGAAGTGTAAGCAGTGTTAAGTTACATCTCTTGCAAAACGAACCGTCACAAAAAAGCCTGGTAAAGGGCCACGGCAATTCTCAGATCGTTACGCGCTTCTTAAGGGAGATCACATATTTCTTGAGCTGTGATCTCGGCGGAAGTAGGTGTTGTGTCTTTCGGCTCAACTTGTGCTCCGTGGAGGGAACGTAGCTTTAGTATACCACTTTACTAAGCCGAGCACAATTATAATTACCTTGCGGGGAATGCGTGGATGCAGGAAGTATGCGGAGCGTGGATGAGGATAGAACTACCTCGAGTAGGTGAATGGCGAGCCACCGAGAGGAAGGTGGCGGAACGCCAGAAGCATGGTGTGGAAAAGCCATGTATGCTGCACAAGTACACAAGTGGAACTAATGTGGAACTAATAGCAGCGTATATAACAGTAGGGTACGAGTGCCCATTCAATACTATTGCAATTAAAAATGGAATCATCTGCTCTTTTCCACTAGCAATGCAGCATCACCGAAAACGTTGCACGTGGAATTAATTGACGGGCCATTATAATTATGAAGTGGGCAACGAAAATTTTACTTGTTTTTCTAATCCTGATATCAATGAGCTCTTTCTTTCTTTTACGAAGGTAAATTTCCAAACATCTGTTGACTGACCTAAAATGACGGACGACCACAGTAGAGGTTGCATTTCGCGGCGGTCCTTGTCAGAGGGCCGTAACTGCGGACCCGTCCGGCCCGTGCAATGGCACCGGCCCCCGGTCCCCCATCATGTTCCCACCACGACACTATAGGGGCCTTAGGCGCGCAAACTGCCCCTTAAAAGGCTTGTTCCGCCGACTAGATTTTGCTGGCAACAAACTAATGTTCTGAGATGCCTGCGCTAAGTAACCTAGGTAATCGGTCCCGAAATTTTCGAACAAAACCTGACCGACTGGGCCTGATCCTTGGTACTGGTCGTAGGCGCTTACTAACTTTCGGTTATCTATTACTGAAACTGAGCGCCCGATGCTGTTGTCGTTCAAACGTCGCTAGCCGTGAATGCCCACTTCGGTGGTTTTGTAAAGTCGCGTTTAGCCTTAGCAGACAACCGAAACAGGCTGAACGGTTCCGCATGGCAAAAGACTCAAGGCAATCAGACACGCAGATTCGCTACGGAGCACTGATACTCTGGGTGCTAACTTTAAGTGCTTGTCTAGTCGTTTGCTCATTGCAGACGCCCTGCGTCGACGTATTCCTCCTCAAAATCCTTGTCCTTGGTTCCACGAGTCGGAAGCTGTACCGTAACTACCGGTAGGCTTTCTACAATTGTAATGAAATTTTTCAAAAACCTGATTTCACGTGCGAGATGGTAAGATCGTACACAGTGATAACCGCATCCAACATGCTTCGTGTTTATCACGAGAGGACGACCAGTCGTTATACGGCGACGGCACGTACTGGTAATGCTCCGTTTTCCGAAGTTAACGTACAATTACAGACGTGTTGGTTCGACGTTAATTTAATGTGTCAATGTTAGGTTAAAGTGTTAGAAGGTGCAGTGCACCACGGATGTGAAAGAGGCAATCAACTTGTGACTCACTATCCCTGACGAGACGTATATGACGTTTTCAAGGCGATGGATACCATGGTTCGGAATGGGCCGCCCGGCCCGGCCGGCCCATCTCTAGTCTATGCCAAATTCAGGCCATTTTGGTCATTTTTTTATGATCAAGTCTTGCCTCGTAATTCCCACTCCATCCTTATTAATTGCGAATCTTTGTCTGCAGAAAACTGAGTATCTAAAATGGGCATAATCCTGGGATGTAGAAAAAGTACCAAAGGGGGGACCAAGGCCATTTTGCGCTAATTAAAAAACGAAAAATTGCTATAAGGCCCTGCCCAAAATCCAGGCCCGACCCTGAACCATGAAAAAACCAGGCCAGAGTCGGGCCGGGCCCACCGAACTTCGACCTTTCCGAACTCTGGTAGATTCTGTACAAGGCTGCAGCCGAATAAAACAAGCTAACAATACACTTTTGGGCAAAAAAGAAGTTATCGGACCCTCATTTTGTCCGTCTTTTGGGTCCGAGTGGGGGGGGGGGGTAATTATAGGTAAGGGGGACCAAAGGGTGTGTCTTGCATCCCCCCCCCCTCAATTCGGATCCTCGGTGCGCCACTGGTTTGGGCCCCGCTTAAACTTGCGCATTTTGTGTAAAATGCAAATTGATTACGCCCACCACAAGCGTCATGAAGTTTACCCAAAACCTGCGATCACTGCATTCTTTCTACACCAGCATAGAGCCATCATAAGGAACACATCAAGCAAGCCTGACTTGATCAATGGATCTGTGGTTTACACTGGTACTTTTCTGCCTTCCAATGAACCTTCTCTGGTTGCTCTCAGCATCCTGCAGGGCAGCCCGTCGATCGTCACATGCTTGAAAGGGCCTGTGGTTTTATAGTCCTGTAATGTTAAAAGACACCCTGCCGGACTCTGAATTCCGCTGACTGGCAAGAGAGGATATTAAGCGACAATTGGCTTGCGCACCACTTAGCTGGTGCGGCTCCGAATATCAATAAGAAAGACATGGTTCGAACGAACAAGACGATTAAGTCATCTCGGAAACGTAATAAATCAATGGTATACATCTGGCAAAAAAAGAGATTACCGGATCATGACTTGCCCGTCATTCGAAGCGAAGAAGAACTTGCGCTTATTTTGCAAAAGGCGAGCTGATTACGCCGTCACAAGCGTCAAGAAGTTTACCAAAACCTGGAGTCATTGTTTTCTTTACCTGAGCAGCATCGGAACAATCATTAGGAACGCAATAAGCAAGCCAGAAGCGACCTCATAGCGAATAAGCAAGTCAGAAGATGTTTTTTGGGACCCTTTCTGTCTCCCACCGAATATTTTTACGACGCATAAGAACCTTGCAAACTGTGTGCCAAAAACTCGCTAATGTGGTTCGGTTACTCCACCACGGCAACTTGCCGTGATACGTAGACAAAAGCGTATGCGACCGACTTGGCACACACGGAAACGAAGAAATGTTTTACCAGTGTAAGGAATGAGATAAGCAAGCCTAAGATGCACCGGCTAACGAAAATGTGTGAACGAATTCGTCAACGAAGGACGCTCGTCTGCAAATTGCCTGCCCAACTGTAAGCACAAAACCTGGCTTCTGCGAACTGCGTATTTTCGGATCGCTTAGACATTGGATTTATTGGCATCAGGACCAACATCTTATGGTTTAAATTTGTCGTTCTGCTTCCTTCAAATGAGGGATCGTTCGACGCTATGGCGTTTATACACATCCTACACAAATCAACTTAACAAAAGCATGAAAATACTGAATATAAGAACCAGAAAAAGGAACGCGCTAGCCGAAAGCGCATCGGAACGGCGGCAACGACGGAAAGCAACAGAAGTGCGAATGCTTTCACGCGTGGAGGACGTTCCTCGGATGCCAAAGTTCGTCGGATGGCCTGCATTCGGCGGCCGTCGAGGACGGTCCGCCTCCCTCGATTGCGCGGCTTATCGAGCGGCGGAAATCGCGAGACGCGCATCGCTGCGATCGGCGGTGAACCTTTGCGTCGCGACTAATAGAATGTTTGACCGCCGTTGAGGCCAGTGAGGTCATGGAAAGGATGAAAAGTCATTGTCACAGGGTTAAGCACTTGCAAAAAAATGCAAAACAGGCAAGGAATCGTGCTTAAAATCGCTGTTTTTCCGCTAAGTACCGTTCAATTCCCTACTACCTAACCCACGTAAACGAGTTAAAACTGTCGGCTAAGCCATGTTAAGGCGCATATGAGGCATCAAAAAGATCAGTATGCTCAAGGAAAATAGATGTAATGCACCTTACACCTTCGTTTCACGGAGGTATGATATTCCTATCGGAAGAAGGGCTATATAAGCGACTACTTCCTAAGAGGGGGGACTTTGCTAGAAGTAGACGTAGACTTTTAACGGAAGAGGATGGACTTGAATAAAGAAAATGTCGGTAAAAACAACCCTCTCACTCTTTGGTTATTTGGGGGATGCAGGTGAGCGGAATAGGGGCCTCTCATTACAAGAGGCGGGCGCCCTTCAGGCTCGGAGCCGATCCTAATTCGATTCAAAATTCAAAACCTATTTTGATTCAGGATTACATAAAACTGCCCCCCCCCGTATCTGATACCGACTACATTTCTTGGACGAACCATGACGCTTAGCAGTTTACACGTCGCTCTACTCCGTGAACAAAATTACTGCCGTATTTCCTTGAATAATTCCCGCTTCGAATAGTTCCAAACCTCGAATAATTCCCCCCCCCCCGCTCCGCCAAATTTTCCGTTGCCTCCTAGGGTTCGTGAGCTTTCCAAGAATTTCCAGGACCGTGAATCGTCCTGGAATGGTGAGAATCTAACTTTTTAAACATTTTTAAAATTCTAAAATTTTCTGAACTGGGGCTATGAAAATAATTCCCCAGGGAAGTTATTCGAGGAAACACGGTAGTTAAAGTAGTCCGCTTTCCACCGCCAGAGAGGGTCGGCATTAATTTTATTTTCTCATAAAAGGGCCCGAGAAAACAAGCTACAGGAATTGGATGAGTCCGGCCGCTCACTGATTCAGTTTCCAGTAATCGGCCATCCTATTCCGATCTCTTGCAGCCCTAACGCAACAGCTTACAGTGTGAACAGTTCGGTCACGGACTTTAAGAGGTGTTCACAATTACCCGTCAACGTCAACGTCGCATTCACCGTCACCCGGTACCGGCGACGGTGGAATTAATCCAAATTAATTCACCCGTCCCCGTCACGGTCACACGTGTTGCCGGGTTGACGGGCTATTGTGAAAATGATGCCGTAAGCCGTCATCGTCGCTCGACAGGAGGGCTGACGACGCCGTCGACGGCAAGGTTGGCGGTGACGGGGCGCGTGTTCAGAATTAGCCGTCAGCCGCCAACGTGACGGGTGGACGGGTAATTGTGAACGCCACTTAATTGGTGGTGGATCGGTCCCCTGACAGCGTCTACCTATTTAGCCTTCTTCCCGCGAAATTACGAACGTAGTGGTGCCTCGCCTTCAGTCCAAGGCACATTGTCGCCGGAAGTACCCCTCTGAGAGGAATGCGATACCGCCACCGCCCTCTTCCTAAATTTAGAGCGAGTGACCGACCATTGACCACGTGTGAGAACTCGCGGGGTTACGATTTCGGTTTCAACTGGACTTAGCATCTGAAATACGGAAGACTGCTGGTCGAAAACCTCTGTGGCAGGTCGGACGCTGTACGCTCTCTTGCACTATGATATTTTTTAGCTGACGAAACAGCGCTGTCAAAGGCAACACATCTCATGTTTCTGGAAAAAAAACCTGTGAGAAGATCCACCGAAAGTCTTTCAGCTTGGCTGAACCAGAGAAGTGAACGCAACATACAATCCGTGATATTCGCTTTGTAACTTTAACGTCGGTCATTTTGAAAAATGCATAGATGTACCGGTTTTGGCCACGTTTTTATGTTCGTGTACATGATGCAGCTAGTTACTACCCAAGGACCACAAACCAAAGTGGATATTTGCAGTTCGCCAGAGAAAGATT
>JNEY01000339.1:0-24421 GCA_020875895.1 Aphelenchus avenae
TTGCTTAATGGTCCGAGTGACGCTTGTTGCTCTTGAGTGACGCAGTGTTCCGCGGGAACGACGAAATTTGGGCTGAGGACTTTTTCAGGTAAGGGTCCCCTTAGCATCCGCTCCTGCTCCCCTGGCTCGTAAATTCAGTGAACTTGGCAGTTCAGCAGAACACTACTCACGGCACTGCTCGTGGCCCCAAAAAATTACCGTTATTGCTGGACGTGGCGTGGATATGCCATGATACTGCAAAAGGCGTGATTCCAGTGATCACATCACGGCTCTTTCCGTGCTTTTACGGCTTCTTCATGGGGCGGAGGGTCCCCTTACGGCATGGCTCACGTCACGGGGGTGTCCTGACTAGCGCCATTTGCTAGCTCAACGCATACGGTACCCAGGATCAGGCCCTTTGCCCTAGACAAGGCCCGATAAACCCTTTCCTCCCCCCGGACCTTGCCGGGCGTTCGGCCATTCGAGGTAGAGCGCGACTGCCGTACCGTACTACGGGCAAGGTGACTGAAAACCACTATAAAGGCCAAAACCGGCACTTCACAAATCAGACAAATACCAAGGCACTTTGTTCCGCGCCGGTCATCGGCCGGACGAACAATTCTGAGACACTCGTTGTGCCTTGTGCCTCTTAGCCCCCCCCCCTCTCGCCCTTCTCGAGGGGTCGTAGGTCTGAAAGGAACTCTTTTGGAATCATTAGAGGAAATATGGTAAAGAATAGCGTTTCCGGAAACACTATTCTTTCCCTATCACAGGCGAAAGTCAAAGCTTTCGGAGGAGCGGTCCACTTCAGCTAGGCATTTGTAGGTGGTGCGATGACAAAACGGGCGCAAGCGAGCACAGGTGCACAAAGACCGGCCTCACGAAGCTTGAAAAGAGGAATGTCTACTGCTGTGACACTGATTACTGCAACGATCTCATCTGCGACGAAACCGGCTATTGTGCAAAGTCACTTCCGACCACTACTGTCGAAACGACAACCAAATCTGCAAGCTACTGTGTTGTCGATGCCATGATGATTGTTGTCTCGCTTTTGTCCGCTTGGCTCGTTGTCGTCCGATAATAAAGTTGTAACGTTAGAATGGACGTTAAGAAAGTTTAAACGTGCCAGTCGGAAGGAACAATCTAAGTTTTTCCCGAGACGTAGCAAGTAACATACGCGAGAAAAATTTTTAAAAGTATTATGGTTTTCTGCAAAAAAAAAAATTTGGGCGCAATATCGAACAAGTCTCAAACTCAGACCACCGCCATGATTCCCCTTGCACTTGTGGTAGTGCGCAATTTGTAACGGTATCAACTGATGCTAAAAGCCCAACAAAGGACAGCATGGTATCATTCCTCGGTACTAGTAGCATATGGGGGTCAGGTCATTAGGGGTTAGAGGGGGGGGGGGGGTGGGCCAACCACAAGTAGCGTATGGGGGGTCAAAGGCTTTTCAAGGTTTTTCGTGAAAGTAGTAAGTGGAACGACCCTAGGAAAAATAAATTTTTCTTGGCTTATTATGGGGCGGGAGGGGGGAGGCAAAGACTGACACCCTCTCGATATGCTACTGGTACCCATCCCTCTTGCATGAACAGCGGCATGCATGAAGCGTTTCATGAAGCGGCCTACGCTCTTGTAGCGTGGCTCGCGGAACGCATATTCGTAAAATAACGTGTATTCACCTTAGTTTTCTTCGACGTCAAAAATGTGCTTCATGCTCTGCCACTACCCCCCCCCCCCCCGCAATGCGGTACTGCTTGACGTCATGATGCGGTACCGCTCAGTACGCAAAATGCGGTACCGCTTGGTACCGCCAAAACACTTCATGATGCGTGCATTTTCCGAAAGGAAGTTAAATTATCCCTCTTCGCTGTCCTATAAGTTTCGTTTAGCTTCTGTCGTGGTCAATAACCTGAAAACCCTCTCCCAATGCGAGGCTACATAACGTCAATGCAAAACTTTTGGTCGGGTACACCAGCGCTGCCCTGCCCTGCCGCTAAGCACCGAACGACCAAACTCTCAAAAGCTTAGTTTAAGGGAAGCAAAAATCTTGCTGGGATTGCCAAATTTGTCTTCATCCAGGAAAGTTGGAATCCCTAGCTCCCTTTCGAAAAAATCTTCTTATCGAGAGCAACCTGCGCATCCAGAGGGCCTTCTCGTCTTCCTCACTATCTCGAATCAATCGCAGGTCCAACGCCGGGTGCTCATAACGCGGCGGAGATTTTTTCCTTCTCTGCGTCATGCTGTGTTATAGGTAATTCTTCCTTCCTGGAACTCCCAAAAATAGGCGGCATGCTTTCGGCGGTTAACGTAGTAGAACGAGAAGCGGAATTTCGTCGTTCTTTGCATTCCGCGGACTCGATGTCGCCGCCCAGCGTCGAAAACTTGTTTCGTGCCAATGCTTGTCGACTTTACCAAATACCGTGGTTTCCCTCTCACCCTAAGTTCATAAATATGCGAACGAGGATGAAGGAGTTCCCGTTCTATGAACCAAGCGCTGCGCTTCCGCGAAGCGTGTCTTCCGCGTTTTATCGAGAATTTGCACTCTAAGCGAGGCAAAGAACACCTGGCAACCCATTCGCCTATAAGCGTGCGATCAAGCTACCGCGTAACATAGGCCTAGCGAGGCGCGTGTTCTCAGCTTTAGCCTGTCGGCATCATGGCTACTAGCGTGCAATCTAAGACGAATCTTTCGGCTTCCTTCGTAGCGCTAATTATTCTGCCGGTAAGTACACAATATATGCTTAATTCCTCAAGACACAGATACAAATACGCGGCCGAGAACGACGTTACATGTTCCGGGGCTGTTCCTGTTATGTTGCCGGCTATCATGATCGTCCGAAAAGTGTTAGACCCGCAGGGATGCACAGACCGAGGCCCGCCTAGTCCGGCCCGCGTTATAAGGAATGCGGCTGGTCCGGCCAGGTGCTTGGGACCCAACACCAGGGTTATTGGGAGGTCGGGAAAATATGGTGAAGACCATCCTACGGTCAAATGGCTTTGAGCATCGAACAGAAACCGTTTAGGCTTGCGCGGCAGTGGTGAATTTATACGGTCTCATGGAAGGCCAACGGCCGCTCGGCGACGTCTTCATGAGTCAGCCGATGAATAACCTGCAAAACTGCGGGAAGTTCTGCTCCGACAACAACTGTATGGCGTTGTTCTACTTCTCCACCAACTGCACTTGCTATTCGACCGTGACAGGCTACGCGAATTGCGCCGCCAACGAGTACGGCTACATCCAAGTGAACGACAGCACGAGCACGTGTCTGACTGTCGCGCAACATCAGCAAATGATCAAGGACCAGAATTACGGCTCCGGCGACTGTCCATCGGGCTTCACTCTGACGGGTACCGGTGACTACTGCCTCAGCACTTCGAAGGTAAGCGTACTCGAAGACGGCATATGCGAATAATTCCCACTTGACTGCGGCGGAAGACTTGGTTTTCCAGGTTTTGAAATGTGAAGCCTGGCGTAGTACTTTTACGCAAAAGTGCAATTGATTTACCTACTACATATGTGCCTCAGCTTAAGCCTGGGCCTAGGTCCACGAGAAACTGGCTAGGCCTAAGCGTAGACGCAGGTTGGATAACATTACTAGTAAGCTGGGAAACAGCTGGTTTTTTGGTGGACGAAGTTCGGTGCGTCAACCTAACCAAAAGCATGTATTACCTCGGCATGACGACAAAAACTTTTCGGAAGCTCCTGTTCATATGTCACACATTGGCTCGTGCCTTTGAGACTTTTTAGACGTATTGAACGCTTTGAATTGTAAGTCCCCCCCGTTTCAAAACAACCTTCCAACTTGCCAGTGCTTCTAAGAATCGTTGTCGGTATCGGACATCGAATTTTTGGTGTCAGAACGGAATCGAATTAGGGCTCCGAATGTAAGAACCCACCAGCAGTGGAGAGATCCTTAAATGCTTACTAAAACTTTTTAGTCACAAACGCAGTGCCAGAATTACGGGGCATGGTACTCGACCTACAATAGCGGTATCAGCGAGTGCACAATCGCTACTGCAGCGGACGGTAAGTTCGTTTTGTAAAAAGCCTACTGAAATTAACGCTGCTGTTTAGCTTGACGGAAACGTCATAATTGACATCGTCCTTGAACTGCCGCTTCACGGGTACCTCGGTTTAAAGGATACTTACATGTGGTGCTATATATTATTCTTCTAATTGTTGTTATGATTATCGAAGACGGGAAAAACGTCACTTGTTTGACTTTGTGCTCGACGACAACCGCTGGTCATGTCCGGTCTTTGCGCCAGACGTTGCCGTATCGTGGCTTCGTAGCGCAGTTTCTACGAGGACATGTTCGAATGCATAATTCGTACACTTAGCTCGCGGGTCTGGAACTCGCTTCGGCGCTCTTTTGACCTTTGGCGCTTCGTGTTCGCACGTTCTTTGATGCTGACGTGTTACGACAGGAAAAGGTCAGACACGTCATGCGCTTCAAAAACGTTGGCCTGTCTTACCACACTCGGCGAAAAATAACGCGTTCAGCGCTAACAGAAATGAGAACACATGGAAAACTTTCAACAACACACGGTGTTTGTTTAATTTTCTCCCATACACGATCGATCGATTTGGCAGCCGTCCGATACCTTGCGTCTGTTTGTTTTATGAGCTTTGTGGGCGCGGAAATCGACAGTTGCAAGCGACTACGCGCGTCGATTACTTTTTCGTACGCGCTTTAATTCACCCGTGTTGTTGGGTGAATACTGGCGTTTACCGGTAAAGCTGGTACTTGCTCTTGTTCCAGACAGTTATGGCTTGCGACAGAGCTGGCAACATCTGCAAGAACGTTACCGAAACTATCGGTGGCACACCGATGGTCTACTTAAACAACGTCACGAAGGACACCCCTGCCAGAATCGGTAATGGGTTTGCTACTTGACTTGACTTTGGCTTCATTCGCGGAGCGACATTTCAGCCTGTAAGGTCGAGTACTTTGGCCCAACGTGTTCGTGCAAGGATCGCATCGCTTGGTCCATGGTCGAAGACGCAGAGAAGAAGGGGCTGATTATACCCAGGAAGAGTGTCATCATCGAAGCTACGTCCGGAAACAACGGCGCGGCGCTAGCTTCAGTTTGCACTGCTCGAGGCTACAAACTTGTTCTCGTTATGCCTTCCTACGTCAGCATCGAACGGGTTAGTTAGCGTGCGGACCCAATATGCCAGTGGCTAACTGGTTTAGCGGACTGTACCTCGAGCTTTCGGGGCTGAAATTGTTCTAGTGGATGCGGCACTGGGCACGACAGGATTGCTTGAAAGGCTCAGGCAACTGCTTGAATGGATTCCGAACGCGTTCTCGCCTAACCAGGTATCATAGCTCCTTCCACATTCGCATTCCAATGATATAGCATGAATCCATCGGTGCTTCAACTTTTAGTTTACAAACCCAGCCAACCCTCTCAGCCACTACGAGAAAACCGGGCCCGAGATATGGAGACAAACGGCCGGAAAAGTGGATATCTGCGTTTTTGGTAGCGGTTCCGGTGGCACCGTTTCTGGCGTAGGACGCTACTTGAAGGAGAAGAATCCGAATGTGAAAGCATACGTCGTCGAGCCCGAGGAGTCACCGGTACTGAGTGGCGGAGAACCAGCGGTACACTGCATTCAAGGTAAGGGATCAACTGGAGCGGGGGGGGGGGCTTTGCGTGGGTCTAAGACCGAAACTAGAACATCGAGACACTCGGTGTCGAGACTAGCGGTGATGCGCAGTACCGTCGGGCTGTATTTCCGGTACGGCACGCAGTACGGTACGGCGCCATACTTTCGTATTTTCATGCCGTACTGTGCCCGGTCCTTGCCATATTCGCGGCACCGAATTTTGATCAGAGGACAAAGAAGATTCGCTATTATTGTCCTATTGTCGGTTACTGAAACGGAGTCCCGAAACCTACACCCAAACCCTGACATTAACCTAGAGTTTATGCATTTCCCTTCCTTACAAACTTGAACGAATAAATCATTTTCAGGAATCGGCGCAAGTATTATTCCGGAAACACTCGACACTTCCGTGTACGACGAAGTTCTTCACGTCACGGCTGACCAGGCCTGCGAAATGTCTAAGCGACTGGCTCGAGAAGAAGGCCTTTTGGTTGGCATCTCGTCGGGAGCAAACGTTCATGCCGCGATTCAGGTATACATTCGCAGTGAGAAACGCCTTCTCTACGTCCAGGACTGGAGCACTTAAGTCCCTGCGCCGATTCCAATCCGAACCAAAATTTAAGGTCAAATTCGATTACAAAAAATAGTATCCGGGTGCCGTACGATTCCCTCGCAGCTTCTAGGTTTTCTAATTATCTGATTACGAGTAAATTTTCAGGTTGCTAAGCGGCCAGAGAATGCGGGAAAACTGATTGTGACTTCGCTACCAAGCTTCGGCGAACGATACCTGTAAGCAGTAGACAATAATGCTCTGTCCGAATTTCAATTTTTTAGAAGCTCATGTCTATACCGAGGTATTCGAGAAGAATGCGATAGTATGAAGGAGACGACAACTGAAGACGACAAGGAACGACTTATTGACAACCTCAGAATGTAGTTTTGAAAAGCCTGTGCGTGTGGCTATAAAACTTGTTTTTGCTGCACAACTCAGGGTCACAGGTCTTAAACGCGTAGTACTTATCCGTGCGTGAAAAGTACTCCGGTGCAAGGGCATCGCGGACGCTCTCGAAAAGGGAAATTAATCACGTTATCATTTCGGCGGTCACTGTGTAAACCGCACGGAACGTGTGACACTCCGTCGCTCAGACTCGCTGTCCATTGCTAACACATTCCACGGAGCGACCAACATTCCTTATGCTGCGTACTTGCAAAGTGTTGATTGTAAAACGTCGCCTGGTAGCAGGGATATACCCTCCCATTCTCCAGGGTTGTATGCCGAATTTTCTTCTAGATAATGCAACAAATTTGCCCTATCGTACGCATCATCTGGGTCCAGTAACTAATCCTCTAACGCATTTACTTTCAAATGCGACACTTAAGTAGTAACGACAAAAGTTGCGACAAGTTGTCGAATATTATTTGGGGAAAGATTATGACCAAGTACAGAATTTCTGGAGGCCTTTATCAGCCCATGCTTAATTTACGCGGTGCATAATGTTAGTCGGTCAGTACTTTCGCATATGTTACACGATCCTTAATTTGGGCCGTTGTGAGCGTTATTTCGCAAGGGTCAGTTGAGCGATGTTACTGTTTTGTTGCAGGTTAACGCCTTACTTGACGAGCAATGGGCGAAAGTCGCTCCAAGAAGATATGCAAGGACATCACCGAAATGGTTGGCGACACGCCGATGGTCTACCTCAATAGCATCGGCAAAGACATTCATGCGAAGATAGGTATGCCGTCTTTTTTAGCGGATTCAAGGATCGACGTGTATGCTCCCATTTTAGCTTGCAAAGTCGAGTACTTCGGCCCTACGTGCTCTGTGAAGGATCGCATCGGATGGGCGATGATCGAGGACGCCGAGAAGAAGGGACTCATTCAACCGGGCAAAACTGTCGTCATCGAGCCAACTTCGGGAAACACTGGAATCACGCTAGCAGCGCTATGCGCTGCTCGTGGCTACAAAATGGTGCTGGTTATGGCCGACGGCTACAGCGTAGAACGAGTAAGTCGTTCTGGGAGAAGCATATTCTAGTGAAGTGGACGGACTCCGACCCTTATGCGGCCTCGGACCGGGCCGTACTGCAGACAGTGGTTATCCTTACCGTTGATAGAAGGAAAAACGGTACGGTGGGCAGCAAGGAATGGTACGCGGTATTGCTCCAAATTTTCGCCTTGCCGTGCCAGTGCGTTTTTGTTGCCATTTTTAGCGCAATTACTCAAAAATTTCCGCACACGAAACGGCAGCCATTTGTCCTGAAAGGAAGGAATACCTGCAAACCCTTCGACTGATCTTCGCCTGCGGCGAGACCAAAATGCGTCTTTTCAACGGTGTTTTGCCCCAAAAGCCCAAACCTTGCACTTGCGTCGTCTGCGATGCGCTATATTAGGTCGACACACCTTTGAAATAGCGATTACGGCGCCCAAAAAGTCTGAAATTTGACATTGCAGCGAACTATCGAAGGAAGGGGCCAAGGCATATTTTCGGCGCCAGAAATATGCCCCCTCCGCCCGCCCTTTGGCGGGTTCTGCACCCCTTTCGGCAAATTCCGTCTGAGACCCTGTTCCTAACGCTGCAAGTGGTCGCTGCATACTAGAAGCAATTTAGCGGGCTATAGCGCGAGCACTGGGTGCCGAAGTCGTGCTGACGGACACCAAGCTCGGCGCAGAAGAGGTCATTGACAGATGCACAAAGCTCTTGGAATGGATACCGAACTCCTTCGCGCCGATGCAGGTACCTTAGAACCTTTTAACTCTGAGCAGTTAACTACCTACTGCTTGAGTTCGCGAATCCGGCGAATCCCCAGACGCACTACGAGAACACTGGCCGGGAGATTTGGGAGCAGACCGAAGGCAAAGTCGACATCTGCGTCTTTGGGAGCGGCACGGGCGGGACGATCACGGGCGTGGGCCGGTACTTGAAGGAGCGCTAAGCCGGAGGTGAAGATGTACGTCGTAGAACCCGATGAATCGGCCGTGCTTAGTGGCTGCGAAGCAGGGATACACTGCATTCAAGGTAAGCCGTTGGGAGCGCCCTGAACGTAAGAGATTACTTGGGTTGGGCGTTGTTGGCTGGGGTGTCCTGAGTTTGTGTCTGATCAGGAAGGCGAGATTCACCCGGATGATTAGGGGATTTCTCGAGCCATGCAAAAAGTGCCTCCGCCAGACGGATTGTTCACTGCTGTTATTCACTGCTGTTATATCCTAAAGGTGGCCTATGGGAAGAGGTACACAAGAGAGAACAGTCAGAGTCTTTATTGGTACCATCCTCTCTCGGGATTGGCCATGGTCATAGAGGAAACACGGGTATATATACGTTTGGCACGAAATAGATTTGCATATGGGCTACGGGTAGACAACTGCATTCGCCGAAATTTCCGTAAATGTCGTCTATGGTGAGCCCTCTGCGCATGTCATCGATCCCAATCTGCAAAGGCGTATCTAAGATAGTCGTATGGGTAAAATTAGGTGATTTTTGGGTATGCTGCACACAGGGTAGGAGAGGCCATGGCAATGATCAAGACTGATCATGAGGGTAGGCGGGGTGTTCCTGAAGGATTTTTGTGATCATTACCTTTGTGCAAATTCCTCTGTCCATGTGAATTTAGGCCTCGGTCCCGGCATAATACCCGATACGCTGGATAGGAATATCTACGAAGAAGTACTTCGTGTGAACACTCACGACTCTTGCGAGATGGCCAAGCGCCTTGCAAAAGAGGAAGGCCTACTAGTCGGTATTTCTTCCGGCGCAAATGTCCTCGATGCACTCGAGGTAAGCCTGGTCTCGATGACGCCGCCGTCACCTCTCTCTCAAACTTACCCAGTTATCTTGCAGATAGCCAAACGTCCGGAAAACGCGGGAAAGCTTATCGTCACCTGCCTACCAAGCTTCGGCGAACGTTACCTGTAAGTAGAGAGGGCCATACGGATTTGTCATAGGGACTTTAGAAGCACTTGTCTTTACCACTACGTTCGCGATGAATGTGAGAAGATGGACGTTAGCAGTTTCGACCAGGACAAGAAGAACCTGAAAAAAGCGCTAGGGCTTTAGACGTTTATGTGCGGGTCTTCTGCCGAAGGCCGCGCAGTTCGGGATGTCTACACGTTCCATTTGCTTCAAGAACGTTTGGCTACACCTCTCTGCACTATCTCTGCTACACGTCGTTCGAACCTGAATAAATATGGATATCGACTGAAGTATTAGAGCCGAGAACGACTGAAGTATCAGTCCTAAAACGTCAAAACAAGCTAGAATATGTAAGCAATCATCCGGGAAAGCCCCAAAACTGTCATGCCATTTACAGTGCATTTTCCCTGTACATCAGCAGAAAACAGCAAAAATTTAAATCAGACGAAAGCCGACTGTCGGCAACGCTTGTGCGCAGAATCGATTTTCGTAGGTCTTTCAAATGCTTCCTCGCCTTGTTTGTTTTGCGACTTTGGTCGCGGAAACGAACCCTTCGCACACGTAGTTTGTGTATCCCGTGTGCTCAGTATAAAATGGAGTTCTTTTGTGTGGATGCCTGCATCGAGCGTCTAGGTGCAGACGCGAGTGCGCGCTTTTCCAGTGCTACATAATTTTGACTTTTTATTCCAACAATTGCACGGAAATTTTGCATGTTTTTTTGCGCTACAAACACGTTCCAGATAGAAGTGCTGTAAAATTCTTTATTATTGCGCCTCAGCACAGAACATTCTTCATTATCGAATCATGGGCGAAAGCCGCTCCAAGAAGATATGCAAGGATCTGACGGAGATGATTGGCGACACGCCGATGGTCTACCTCAATAACGTTACTAAGGACATTCCCGCCGAGATTGGTAAGGCACTCTATCGATCTATGTATGGTCTGTATTCGCGCAGCATTTTAGCCTGCAAAATCGAGTATTTCGGCCCGACGTGTTCCGTGAAGGACCGCACTGCGTGGGCAATGATCGAAGATGCCGAGAAGAAGGGATTAATCCAGCCCGGCAAAAGCGTTATTGTCGAGCCTACTTCGGGCAACACAGGGATCGCCCTAGCGGCTCTATGCGCGGCTCGTGGCTACAAGATGATCATGGTGATGCCCGACGGCGACAGCGTAGAAAGGGTAAGCACTACCAAGCTCTACAAACATGGGGGCTTAAACGGAGCGATCGCTTAAGATTCTCTGCATAGCGTAAAAAACCATTTCTGTTCTTGAAAAGTCGTCATAGCTGCAACACTAGTATGAGAAATTCATTTTAATCGATACTACGTATAGTGTAAGGTTGGGTAGGTCTAAAGGGGCAAGCAATTTTAAACCATTTTGATCTGTTTGAACCGGTAAATGGCTCATGTAGGAGAATCTTGATCTGACTGAGGTAGCCACTTGAGATCACAAATTTCATGAGTGCGAGCGCATTTATGTCGTCTCCATTTTTCCCACATGCACAAACGTAGCTTAGCTTTTACATAAGCAACGGTCACTTAACATTTTAGCGAGCAGTGGCCCGCGCTCTGGGTGCGCAAGTTGTGCTGACAGACACCAAGCTTGGAATGCGCGAAGTCATGGATAGGTGCAAGAAGCTCCTCGAATGGATACCGAACTCGTTCATGCCCATGCAGGTGCCTTAAAGCCCATCGTTGCATCCATAATTTGCAATTTAGTTCGAAAATTTGGCGAATCCCCAGACCCACTATGAGAATACGGGCCGCGAGATTTGGGAGCAGACACAAGGAAAAGTCGATATCTGCGTCTTCGGTGGCGGTACCGGTGGGACGATCACTGGCGTGGGTCGGTACTTGAAGGAGCGAAAGCCGGAGGTGAAGATGTACGTCGTAGAACCGGAGGAATCGTCGGTGTTGAGCGGCATAACAGGCGTTCACTGCATTCAAGGTAAGCGTACGCGAACAATAGCGGTTTTTCGAAATGCGAAATGATTGCGACTTAATTTTTTGTTCCAAATGTCAAATTAAAAAGGGCGACTCGAGTTTTGTATGGGAGCCTGAAATTTTCCAATAGCTTTAAAAATGGATCTTGGCTGAGCGCCGTAAAGCTACGTTCTCAATCACAGAGTCTCGCACTTTCTCACACTTAGTGCGAGACTTTCGAGTTGATTGTGAACACAGTGTCGACCAAAGTGTGAGTGTCGACCTAAGTCCGGACTTCGACCTAAGGATCAAAAAATTTTGAATTTTGGTCCACAGTCCACACTTCTTTCGCGGAAAATGGCTTGTAAATCGGTTCTATCGCATTCTTAGCCCTCGCTATCGGTTCTAAAGCAATTAATACACGTTTGTTCTAGTTAATATACAATGAAAACCCGGGGAGCAATCAAATAACGGAGTAAATAGCACAAAAAAGGCCAAAAATACCCCAGGAACCGAGTGATAGTTGCGCCAATTGGTCTGGCGCAGCGCATACTTGTCCGATTTGGCTAACTTTCAGAAACCTCCTAAAAACTTCTGCTGAAGCCATTTACGAGGGTTCCCGGTGAATCCGAGGGAGTCTGAAAGTTTCGATTTTCCGACCCATACACAGGGGAACCCTTTGGTTTCGGCCAAGTTCAAAAAAATAAAAAAATTCCGTTGGCATCGCCTGCGGCGCATGTCAAGTTCACCCGGCATGCGACCTGGCCCGGCGATAGGGCTCAAGTACCGCAGCACTGGGTCTAAGGGCCCTAGGCTGCATGGGACTGGGGCCCCATGGACCGGACGGGCTGTCCCACAGAGGTTGCCCTTGGGGCTGGTACCTATGGTCAAGTGGGCCCCTGCCTGGCGCATGGAGGTCATGCTATTCCGGGCAGTGCCCAGGCCTAGGAGGGGCCTGGGTGGTGTTCATGAGGCCCATGGCCCATGGCCCAACGTGGAGGTCGTGCTCGAGCCATTCGACGACATCCTTTCCAAGCTGGGCCTGCTGCACTACCCCACTAGTGGTCATCCGTCAGCAGGCGTTTTTCGAATATGTCTCGAACAAACGTGACTTTTCAATATTTTGATTGTGAACAGGTGTGAGTCGACCAACAGTGTCGACCAAAGTGCGACACTCGACGAAGTGTGGCACTTTTCGCATTACCCACACTTTTCCAGTTGATTGTGAACAAAAGTGTGGGATTTTGCGTTTTCTCACACTTAGTGCGAGACTCCGAGTGCGAGACTTGAGTCTCGTACTCGGTGATTGTGAACGTAGCTTAAATGCATGTTTTGGCCGTATGCCTTGTATTATCGACGAGAACTTCACTACTTTTACCAGCGGGGGCCTGAATAAGTGCTCCGAATGAAGTGGATCAAGTCTTCCAAAATTTGTTCCCTGTTGCGACGATTTTCCCATCCGAATTTCGAATAAAAACCGATAAAATTTCGAGCCGCCCCTGGCCAATAGTCCCAGTTTACGCTTCTTATAGGCCTTGGCCTTGACACGTACGATGCGACGATCATCGAGGAAGTTATTCGCGTGAGTACGCTCGATGCGTGTGATACGGCCAGGCGACTTTCAAGAGAGGAGGGACTGTTCGTAGGCATTTCCTCGGGTGCTAACGTCGTAACTGCGCTCGAGGTAGGTCATACTGTCCTCGATTGTCATCCGCATAACCTTGAACGTAATCGGTTTAGGTTGCAAAGCGCCCAGAACACGCTGGCAAGCTTATTGTGACCTGTCTTCCAAGTTTCGGAGAGCGATATCTGTGAGTAGGCATCAGGAATACGAACGCAAAACACGCCTTTAGAAGCACGTGTCTTTACAACGACGTTCGCGATGACTGCGAGAAGATGAGCGTCACCAGTCTAGACGATGACAAGGAATACCTGAAGCCGGCGCTGGGTCTTTAGACGATGTACTGGGGTCTCTTACCGAAGATCGTATAGACCTTTTTCTTGTTTGTGTTTTATATACTTTTGTAAACTGTTTTACATTTTTTTGGTTTTTTTTTTAGCCAGAAATGGTACCTAGCGTCCGGCAATTGGGCAAAATACGCTTGTTAACGACGCGGAGCTTCCGGAAAGCGAAACGCAAATATTTATCCTAAGTATATCCACGTTGAAAGTTTCTACGATAATTTTCTTGCGTGAGCAAAAACGCAATGAAAAAAAGTTATTTTATTTTGTTGAACAAAATTTGTTCTTTCTTACAAAGTTTTTTTCGTAACGCTTTTGCGTTTGCCCGATCACTTGTGTTGAACTGTAAAAACTTTCATATCTGGCCTTTGCAATGCACGCAACTGTGTTCTAGCACAAAAATTGCAATTTATTAACATGAAAACGGCGTCACAAGTGTGCCAAGGTATTCAGTCAATGGTCCGGCCAAACCCGATGGTATACTTGTCCATATCGTGTATTTGGCAGTACTCCTGGATGAATGGAACGCCAAGGACCCATCGAGCGGCGTCCAGTGGGTCTTTCGGCCCTGGTGCCGGGAAAACGTCGAGCGCTAACCTACATCCGCCCTCTTCGTCGCTGATGACGAGGCTCCTTTCGCTGAGAGTGTACGGCTTATGGCCTATGTTGAGCGTCACGTGGAACTTCGCATCGCAACTAATGGACATTCCTTTGACTTTCTAAACGAACATATTGCCAACGTACTAGAACCAAAAAAGTCTGCCATTTAACAGGCTTCACGCTTACCCAACCCTCTTTGCGGAGCTCCCGCCGAATGGCCTTCACTACTCTCTGAGGTGCGCTGATAAAGCTAGTTCCCGAGTCGCTAACCGCGTACCTAAAGTAGTGAGTCATCTTTGAGTTGCGAAGATGGTTGGACAGAAGCCTGTGCTTCACTTGCCAGTCTTTCGCGCCCGCGTGCGTGTCTCCCACTTCATAAGAGTCGATCATGAACTTCCAGTGGCCCCGTCCGACGAGAGAGATCTCCGCGGGCGGTCGCTCGCAGTTCGTTGTGTCTCGACCACCGAAAGTAATGCTTCCTCCGAGCTTCTTGTCGAATGGGCCTAGATTCTTCTTTCTTGGGTGCGCATTAAAGAAATTGGGTCCTAACCCGTGCGCGCCTGTACAATACTGTTACGGTGAGCAGAATAGTGTTCCCCCGTACCGTATGGCCACTCGTAGCCTACTCCGTACCCTACTGGTGGGACATGGAGGACGGTACGGGGGAGGCGGTACAGAGCCCGGTATGACTTCTTTTCCCGAATGTTTAGCGTGCGTATTCTGCCACCCACCTGTTGGTCTACGATAGTGTATCGTGAACACGTTCTCGTCGAAAAGTTTCTGCTGGGCAGCCGTTTCTAGCACCGGTAGTTTATCGATTTTACAACCACCCCGTAGTGCGAGGCCCAGAATGCCGTCGTGCGGCAGCGTAGCGTACGACGGGCCGTTTTTCGTCGCTTGTCCGAATACAACGTTTTTGACCCACAGATTCTTTGCGAGCTAAGAATTAACAATTATCTACGATTATTAAAAAGGACGATTTACCATGATATCGTCGATGCCTTTGAAGCCGGAAGTGTTTCCCGCCCCGTAGCCAATTTGAAACGTTTTGACAGGTCTTATCGGGGTGTAGCTCCGGGACTTGCGACTGTCGTAGGTCGTGTTTTTTGTTATCTTCGAGAGAGTTCCTGAAAACGCGAATTATAGACAATCGGAGTTCGAACACTATGAGCCGCTCTGAATGAGCCCATGTTAGAGCTAAACGTGCCTGCTTCATCCTGTTCTACCGGGCAGGTACGGCGTAGCTGGCATGAGTCCGTGACCCAGAAGTCGAACGATCCGGTATCCATAATGATGTTGAACATTTGCGGAGGGGAACCTAAGCAGAACCATCATTATTGTTAATTTGTCTGGCACTGAAGGGTCCTGCCCACCTACCAACTCCGATTTTGGCAATCGGCTTTTTCTTCAATAGGCGAAGGTCACTTTCCACATTGTCCGAGAAGCCTTCCATGCGCAGACCTTGCGTTGCATTCAAGTATTCTTCTAACTTGCCTGAATCGGTTACAGATTTAGTTCGTTAACGAATGCGGACAACATACCTTGGCGTATCAGCCACGACTTAGGCGTCTCGCTTAGCTCCAGTGGTACACGTACAACGACAGAGGCGACGACCGCGCTGAAGCCAAAGAAAACCACAAGCCCCTTCATGGCTGCTTTGGTGCCCGTGTCCTTTCCAGGCGCTTAAGTAGCCCCGCTTGACTCATCAACAGTTTTGTTAGTGTTACGCCGCTCGGAAGCATAAATGAATGTGTCACTTCTTAATGGCAAAAGGCAGACATTTTAGTGCGAAACGAATGATTCAGCCGTTGCTCCGTGGAAACGCTTGTCTTGAGAAAACACTGAAAAACGTTACGACAACTGTGGGAAGGGCTTTCAGCTGCGTAAGAGACTAGCTAAAACTGTGAACTCGCGTGCAGTAAACGGTCGCCTCGGTTGGTAGCAACCGTTTATTGCGGAATAGGAAGCCTCTTTACTAACCCGTCGCCGCGAACATTCGAGAAATTATTATGTTTTTTTTTAAATAACTCACCCTTGTCGTCGCACCCACCGGTAGAGAAAGCGCTCTTGTCGAGACAAACATTGTCACTTTTGGGCTGGGTTCCTCGGGTCCGGAACCTGGTCCGATCCTATCTCAAAAATTTACAGTGACGGGTCTGTCACCACCCCTGGGCTTCGCCCTGGGGAAGCGGAAAATAAAATAACAACAGGGGGACCAAGGCATTTTTCGGCGCCGTCCACAGGCGGGCTTCGAAAAATGCTGTCGGCCTCCCTGCGCCCTCCCTTGGTGGGGTCCCCCCTTCGGCGAATTCCATCTGAGACCCCTGAAAATTTGAAACATACCGATTCCTAACTGGTGCCGATTCCGATTCTCTCGCAGCCGTACGTCACATCTGCGTGGTTTAAGGCAGAGTCGCGCATGTATCCGCAGCTCGCCATAGGTGCTGTCATAATGTTCTCGGCATACGCCACGATCGTTTGGAGCGAGCGTCAGGTCGTGCGCAAATTTCGCTCTCTTCAGGCATCGATGCGATCGAGTGCGTACAGGCTTCAGACCGACATCCACAACGCCCTCGTTGCGCTGGCCGTGTGGCCCATTATCTCGATGTTGATGCCCTGTAGCAAATGATATGGATATGGATATGGGCCTAGTTTCGCCGTTCCTGATCATCGTTCTCTCTTCCATCACTCTCCTGAACCCCCTTACTACGTGCTACTTCGTGCGACCGTTTCGACGCTACATCATGCGCCTTATTCCTTGCATGCGTCATGCAAGTGATGGTCCAGTTTCGAATACCTACTGTCGCTAGCGCGAGCTACGCATGCGCTAGTCGTGGGCTAGGCACAGGACTATAAAGCTGTTATATTCGTGCGCTGTCTCGACAACATTTTCCCAGCGCTTACCAAGTGTTACCACCTTCTTTGTACCGACTATAAAGCTGTAAACGATTGATGGATGGGATACAAGAAAACTCAGTAACGTCGCGGTTTGCTAGTTTGTAGAAGTGCATAGGTGCACTTTGATGGACGTAGGAATGCGTTGTCTTAGTCCAAGCTGCCTACTAACACCTAACTGAGGTTTGCCTATGCGAGCAGCTCAACCTTTCAGTGCGCCTTGAAGTGGTACGAACATACATTGCATTCAACTACGGCTGGGCTGCGCCCCGCGCAGCCGGCGCCGCTACCGGGGACACCAAGCAGGTAAGTTATGCGACATGGCGCTACGGCATGCATGCAGTGTTCTAAACTTCGAATCGGAACATTGTTTAAAGTAGACTGCAAAAGCCGAACTTCCATGTTTTTCACTTTGCACAGTCTAAACACACTTTTTCGGGCAATCGAACGATACCAAACTCGAAGGGGTATCCGGGTTTGAATTTGGACCGGCATACACCAGCCGCTTAGTGACCCCCACGTTTTGCCCTGACCCCCCGGATACACCGCCGTGAACAATGAACGTTACGTCCAAAATCTCCAAGCTTGAACCCCCCCTAGCAGGGGTCTCAACCCCCCCCCCCCTGAATTCAGGGGGCACCCCCTGAATTTGGCCTTTTGTCCCTGATTTTCACGAGCAAATTTAGGGGGTATAGGGTCATATTTTTGCAGTAGTACTGAGTTTTTTTTCGTGTAGAAAGCCCATTGTTCCACTGAAATAAGTCGTTGGCTTCGCCTGCGGCGGGCTAAAACGCAATTCCCCACGGAAATCACGTTTTATTAGTAAAAATTCCGCCTGCAACGGCGGAATTTTTCGGGCGAAGCTTTCCTGGCGGAAAGCTCAAAAGAGGCATTTGAAAGGTGCTTTTTGGAGCGCCAATAAACCTTTAAATGCCTGGAAAACAAAGCAGAAAAGGTGCCCCCTGATTTACCCCCTGAAATTGACGCGCCAGGCCCTGAATCCGGGTTTTGGAGTTGAGACCCCTGCCCCCTAGTGGGACCGATTCGGCAGAGTATGTTTTGCTAACTCGCTATGTGCATGCTTCCATAGCGCTCGCTATCGCAAGGAAGCAGGAGTCAGGTGTTGGACTTTGATCGGTCATACCTTTTTTCTAGGCAACCGATTCGACGGAAATTTTCCACTTTTACAAAACTTTAGAAGCCCTACCGAATGATACCATATTCGGGCCGATAGCGAAAAGTTTTTTGTCACGAAGATAGAACGAGCCCTTTCCGACAACAACATTGAGGAACGTGCACTAGCAAGAACGGATCTGAGCATCAGTGAAAGAAGGCGTTCTAATGGATGTCGAGCAAGCCCTACTGGAAGAAGCGAGGGGTAGTTTGTACGCCATGGCACGCCACGCCTGGTAATGTTGATCCCAAATAACACGAGTGTCAATTTTTTTTAAACCGAAGGGATCATAATACTATGATATAAAACAAGAGAAAGCTCAAATCGTGCCTTTCTTTCCTTCCGCGAAGTCTATTTCGCATGACCAATAAGACGCACTGTAATGCTTATGGCGTATTCTTTCAATTCTTTGGTCTTCAATGAAATTTCTTTGAGAAATTTTATGGCATTGCTGGCGGCGCTCTGCAGTGGCCCAGCACAAAAAGCAGCTAGGCATTAATCTGCGCGGCTGATTAGCGCTTTCATCCTCAACGTCTGGCTGCAAGTTATTAGCGTGACGACCGACTTGCGTCCGTGACGTACTTTCCGAGCGGAGTCAACAAGCCGATGGACGGATAAGCGTTTATAACGAGCAGAAGATCGATTTCCACCTACCGTATTTTCTCTAATAAACACGCGGGGAGATTGATTTCATTGTCCATCCGATTTTGAGAATTTCAAAAAATTTAAATGCTTCTAGCTTTTTATGTCTTGCCCAGATATCTCGCTCTCTGTCTTAAAAGACTTGCTTTATCCATATCTACCAAAAATGGCCGAGGTTCAAAGCACACGTTCCCCAAAGGCAGCTGTGAATGTTGGCGAAGGAGCGTATATTAGAAAGGAGGCGTTTATTAGAGAAAATACGGTTTATCACTTTTATTCGTTAACGACTAAAGCTGAATGAGCTATGGACTAGTAGGAGAACTCATTAGTATCAGATAGGCCCCATTTAACTTGGCGCATTAAATTGTCTCTCTGGCTTGAGTGGTTCGTTGGACATCTTTCAGCGAACGCAGTCTCTTAGGCTGTCTGTCAGACATGCGATTCTCGGTGCAAGCGAACGTAGCCCGCTCGTGCACGTTTCACGTACGCTTATGCCTTGTTTGGTAAGGGACATATTCTGCAAAAGTGTCTCTCGTAAGGTTCGACGACTACGGAAGCCAACAGACAAAGCCTTAGCTCTTTTTTCTGCGCAAACATGCGAGCAAAGTCACGCAATGGCTGTCTAACGCGTGAGTTCGCTACTCTATCAGGTACGGAATACGTGTACTAGTGTGTGCTAACAAGCGGACGTTTCACATTAGATTGTGCCACGCTTGTCTTGACGGAGTTATTCTGGACCGTTCTTCGCCTGGCCCTCGAAGCGCCCTTTATTTGGTTCAATCTCAGTGTTCTACTCTGCATTCTTGACCAGATGCGGAAGAAGAATGTCGCATTCAATAACGGCTTTTTCATCATTTATTCGATGCAGAGCGTCGCAGATATCGTCGCCATGATCCTGGTAAGACGTTCTGGAAAACCAGAATTCCGAGAGCCGTTGCTGTTGTCCTTAGGGAATTTTATGCATCAGGCTGCCTACTGTTGGAATCCTCGTCGACGCTATGAATACCTTTCCCGTCGGAAACGTCGGCCTATTCGTTTTCGTCTATGCAAACACGTTTCAACTGGTGACTCACACTGCGATCGCAGTTAATCGTTACTGCGTCATCGGATCGCAGTCACGCAAGGTACATCTTGTTGCAGTATTTTAGGGGGTTCTCCCCTCTCCGCCGCCCGGGTAGAAACTTTTTAACCTTTTTTTAAAGACTTTACATTTTTAAACTGTATTTGGGAAATTCGAACTCTTTTTGGCAGTTTCTCACTCCTAAAATTAAAAAAAAATTCCGGCTTTTTGCCAAAGGTTCCTCTTGAATTAAAATTTGTTCTTCACAGGGGAACTAAACCCCTTCCCTTTTAGGCGTGGCACGGGAAGCAGCTACATTTAATAATCGCCGCAATCACTGTCGCACCGATTCCTTTGGCGTCCACGCGGATCATTAGTAAGCTTACGGCGGTACCGACAGGCTCGGGCATGTACGCAATCGTTTTTGGAGATCCACTCGCGAATACGGTACCGTTCGTTCACTTACGTCTGGGTCGTTTACGTCCGCATACGCAACTCTAGGTCGGATCAGCGATGTCGCTGACTTACGGGGTCGTTACGACGACAGTCAGTATAGTCCTGGAACTACGAACACTCTTTGCGTACCGGCGCATGACAAAGGAGAACCGTCATCGTTATCGTCACGACTTCCTGCTATTATGTAAAATGCAAGGACGCTTTATGTGACGGTTGGCTTAACCGTTTAGTCTACGCTATGCTGCAGTTCATAGTCCAGCTACTTTGGACCCTCGACTTCGCAGTCATGACGGTGGGACGCGTTACGGGCGACATGGAGCTTGCGGCGACTACGCAGTCCGCTAGTGCGGTTCTGATGGACGGGTTCTGCCTTTGCGGACCAATATGCCTCTTCTCAACGAGGTCTGAAAGTTGGGCTCATGAGCACTCGTAGGAGGCGAGATATTGAGAGAAGTGAACCTTGAAGGTTTAGTAAGCTCCTTCGTAAGGCTTACAAACGAATGTACACGCGTCAGCGCATCACTAGCGTCAATTCACCGTGCCAAACATGAACGAAGGAAACGTTCTTCCAACGAAGATGACGTGATGCTTGCCACGTCTGTCGCATCACCATCTGTTGTCTGTGAAAACCATTTAAAGTATAAGCGATAAGCACGTTGCAAGCCAGCCAGGTAGCTGCCTTGATACTAAGCCTTTTTCGGACTTTTTTGTCAATGGATATGTAGCAAGACCGTACTAGGTCTGTGTGTTTAAATGCTTGTTTACATAAAGTGTGAAAATGTTATATATGCGCGCCAACTTGTGAAGACCGCTCTTCCCGGACGTTTCGCTTCGCATTGTGGGACTGATCACAAGCAGTAACTCAGTTGCTGCGCGAACTGCTTACGGATACCGGCTGGATAGCCTTTATCTTTTTCTAAACTCTAGCCCTGCCATATGCGCAGGACTGTGCGGTGCCGGATACCGGTGGTTAGGTACCGGTTCCGAAAACAAACTCACCCAGCCATGAACGAGTCGCATGCACCGACTCGTTCTTCGCAGACTCGCGCGACCTCTTTTATCGCTGCCGAACCTACACTATTTCTGCGTAGTCGACTACTGTGTAGCATCGTCGTAGTGACAATGCTTCCCACTTTTAGCGTCCACAAAAAAAAATTCTCACAACGTCGTTTATTTGACTGGCAAGATCCGTGACTGACGTAATAAACCGCACACTTCACGAGCAAGTTATAATTCCAAAAACAAACACAGACGCTTGGCTTATCAGTGGAATGTCGAGCAATCGATTCCTACTCACGGGCTACGTCGGGCTCGATCGCGCTACGGCCATTCATGCGTTGATTGACCCGAAGGATCTGCTAGCAACGGCGCGAAATGTTCCTGGACGTCTACGGAAACAGCGATTCGTCCGCTGCTCTACCGACTTGCTGACGCGTGTGGGTTCGATAGAAACCTAGCCGCCTGCTGCCTCTGCGAAGTTTTCTGCACCTTCTTCCTTCTCGTAGGTTTACTTTCGTCTTGGTTTTTACGCATATCGCGTACCGCATTATATATCTGTCGTAGTTAATGAATCGGTGTATAGGCGGAAAATGTTGTTGGCTCGTGTAAATGCGCAAAAATAGACGAGTTAAAAACTTGTTCGGAATGCCTTTTTCTTGTAGGTATCCCAAGAAGAGCCCCTTTCCATGCCCTACCACCACGATTTCTAAACTCCTGAGCTGGCTTACTTTCCCCTTTCAGTATGGCGGATGCAGCGTCGGTGCCGTCAACGTTCTCACCGGAAGGAACTTCACCTATATGAACCCGGTCGGATGGGGCTTGGTCCTCATTTTTACCATCTACATTGGATTTCATGTCAGCGGTACTTTCCGAAGCGTTCAAAAGCTGCTAGCGTATGTCATGCCTTTTCAGGAGCACAACTCAACCCGGCTATGTCCTTTGTCAATTACCTTATGGGTCAGATTTCCTTCAAGCGATTCGTGCGCTACTGCGTCTCAACTCATCGGGTCATTCCTCGGCGCGGCTATGGTGTTTGTCATTTATTACGGCACGTTATGCGCATGTATTTTATAAGAAAACGTGAAATTTGCGTGTTACAGAGGCAATTAACGCACTCGATGGCGGAACGCGTCAAGTTTACGGTGACAATCGAACAGCGGATATATTCGCCACCTATCCCCAGGACTACTTGACGTGGGTCGGCGGGATGATTGACCAGGTCAGTTAGCAATTTTGTTCTTCGAGGAATACCAGAGATCGTTGTAGGAACCCTGAAGCATTTCTAAGCGGAAATTTTTACGGTCTCGGTGCCACTGGTATTAGGCGGGTCCATTATCAATTAGGTATGTGCGTCTTAAAAGCGTTTTTGGACCATAGTAGGGGTACTCGAGTACCACTACTAATCCTCTCCGTCCTCGTTTCGTAAATAGTTGTGATCATTCTCCTAAACCTCCGCCGACCCCTGTGAGGCTCACACCTACAAATCGCGTAATTGCCCAGTACACCCTTTTAAAGAGCGTTGAGGCCGACTGAAAAATCAAGCTAAAGGCATCCGCGTAAGATACGTGAAAAGGCTCGAGCAGGCAACACCAGAGATATATTAAGTGAATATTCACAAACTGAGTGAAACTTCGCGCTAGCAGGGGCCGGGTGTAAGTTCGTGAGTTCAATTCGTGAAAGTGTCTCCAGGGAGAGATTTGTGGATTCTCGAAGAAAGGTACGATTCGTGAATTCAATTCGTGAAAACAGTCTGATCAAGCTAAGGCTGACCCTATCCCTAAGCCTAAGACAAATCTGAACAACTTAAGCCTATGCGTCTGGCGTTAGCGCGCCGCGTATGGGTAGGCTAGTCCTAAGCCGGGAGGTGAGTCCTAAGCCTGGTGTAGGCTCGTCCAAAGCCGTGGGAGGCAAGTCCTAAGTCGGGTAGGTAGGCTAGTCCTGTGCCCTAGTTTAGACGTGTTTTCACAAATCGTACCCCTGTAGCCGTGAAGTTCTATTCGTGAATTCAGTTCGTGAAATCACGAATCGTACCCTGGAGCCGTTTTCACGAATTGAATTCACCAATCGAAATTTTACCGCTGGCAGGGCCTTACAGTTACAGCCCTACATACAGTGCTTCAGGTACTCACGACGGCCATTATGTGTATCAACGCCCTCGCTATATCCGACGAGCGCAATCACATTCCACCCTTCTTCCAGCCACCGCTGCTCGGCCTCTCGCTATGGTTCATTGTCAGCGCTTGGTCGGCAAACTGCGGCGCAGCTCTCAATCCTACACGTGACTTGGGTCCACGGCTGTTCACTCTATGCGCCGGCTACGGTTGGGACGTCTTTAGGTAGGCATTAACGGCACAAAACAGTATTTATCCGAGGGATCTTAGCTACGATGGGTACACGTACTTCTGGGTGCCCATTATCGGACCGATGCTCGGCGCAGTGCTCGGAGCCTTCGTCTACCAATTCTTCATTGGCGACTACGTCCCGGATCTGCAGACGGATGGCTCCAACTCGCCCTCTGAATGCTCAGGAAGCTCCGATGATATGCTAAGCCAACTGAAAGTGCTTCACGTCGAATAAAGATTTTACCAGTGAGAATTGTGCTATTGATCAACAACATTTTACACGCATTGCACGGTGCTTGTTGATAAGTGAACTCCCAAACAATGAAGATCGCACGCACCGAAGGCAGAAGTCCACCTAATCAGAACATTTTATGGGCTAAGAATGTCTATGTTACAGTTGACGGTTAAGGGGGCTATTAGAGTGCACTAGAAGTAACCGTCTAGAATGCGGTCAACTTCCTAGCTCCGGAACCGAGGCATCGAGTGCATATCTGAAAACGGCTCTTATGGTACAAGCGAAAATGCTACTAGGACAAACCTGGAAACCGAGTACTAGGAACTCGACGAAGGTGATGATGCTGAGGCCAAGCCAGAGACCGATTTGCGCTCCAAAGTCGGAGAGAACGTTGCTCGACTAAAAAAAACCGACAGTGAAAGCGTGATCCCCAGATGCCAAGACGTCGTAGTACGCTTTCTACTAACAATCGGCATTCATCAGCCGTATCGTACTGACAACTCGTACCGTACTCAGCATCGTATCGTCTACGGTACAGACCGTAATACAGTACGATGGATGTTGTACTCCGTGGTTAATACGGGAAAATCGAAGTCGTACCGTATTCCGTTCTGTACTCCCCCCCCCC
>JNEY01000339.1:30987-46214 GCA_020875895.1 Aphelenchus avenae
AGAACGTGCTCGTTCATTACGCATACCCAATAATTCGGTGAAAATCACTCAATGCGGCCATTGCGGCCGCAATCTTATGAGGACACCCTTTGCGGCGCCGCAACGTTTGGCTCCCATTGCGGCCGCAATGGATGTCCACATAAGATTGTGGCCGCAATGACCGCAACCACCGCAAAGCGGCCGGCTGCGGCCGCAAAGCGGTGGGGTTGCGGTGGAGGTTTTTATGTGGACGGGTGTCCACATAAGCTTGCGGCGTAGCGGCAATGCGGCGTTGCGGCCATTGCGGCCGCAATCTTATGTGGACGTAGTGTAAAAGTGCAATCTTGAGGCTGGGCTGGTAATCGCGTCAGTCGGCCTTTTTGCTAGCCATGCAATAAAGTTCCCGTCTAAAACGCGTGCGGTACCGCTGGAGGCATGATGGTCCGCTGTCGCGTGTAATCTGCATTAGCCGTAACAGCCTGTTCTAACATAATAGCTTCGTCAACGTAGAACGTACTCAGCCATATATGGAATTTGCTCACCACATCACGGAGTCCGTCGTGAACATCCTATCCATAGGATTCAACGTCGTCCTCATGTATTTCATCGTGTTTCACTCGTCGTTTGGAACACGAACCTATCAGTTGATGCTTGCCGTTGACGCCTCTTTGGATTTAGCGCTGAGCATCGTCGTGCTCATCTTGCAGCCGGTAAGCTTCCGTGACGTCTGTTAGTTAAACGAATCTTGCAATCGTTCAGATTTGTTTCACGGGAGCAGGATACAAAGTGTTCGTGAGCAACGGTTTCTTCGCTGGGTGGTCCGATGGCTTTGATAAGTGGATGCTTGTCGCGTTCTTCTTCCTCATTTTCCTCAACATCATGTGGGTGGTGATCCAGTTCGTCTACCGCTACGTCTATCTTTGCCTCAGGCAAAACCAGTAAGCAGTGGAATTCGTGTGCTAAACCTGTGAGTACGTTTTTAGATCGGATAAAAAGGAATGGATTCTGCGGACTCTGGCAGTTATTTGCTTGGTTTGGGCCACTCTCGGTTTTCTTGTCATTTACTTACTCTGCAGCTCGTCGGTAGGACATGAAACGCTCGAGCTCAACCACTGGCATGCGAATCCGAAGGCCCTCGTTATAGGAGCGCATATCGTAAGTACGTAATGCTCAGTTTAGAATCATACACGTATTTCAGGATAGCTGGCTTCTGAGGGCATGGATAGCGCTTTGGACATTCTCCTGCACGAGCAGCATCATTGCCGTCGCGATATTCGAGACGAAGATTAAGCGACATTTCAACGCACTGCGGAACACAGTGTCCCACGATCGTACTCGGCAAATGCATAAAGATTTCCACAGAGCGCTGCTCGCCATGGTCAGGAACAGCCGGCTAAGTCTACCTTCTTACACAAACGGTTTCAGGGCATCTGTCCGCTGATGACCACGTCGCCGCCGATCCTCTTCATGATGGCGGCCGCGTACCTTCGCCTAGCACCCGGCCCCATGCAGGCGTTCCTGTCCATACTGTGCTCCTCGATCACGGCGTTCAACCCGCTCACAACGATGTTCTTTATGCGCAGCTATCGGCAGAAGATTATCGCCTTCTTTCGCAAGAAGCCATCCGCCGACGTATCGTCCGCAACGTGCGTGACGGCGATGGACCTACCGACAAGAAAATTCACGTCTTTGAGCACTAACATTTGATTGTTTCGTTGCATTTGCTGCTCGTCATGAGCGTGGGAAATGACAAACCACTGTTCTCTTAGGTTAGAAGATAGCTTTTGGATAATAGCAGTAAGCTGTCTTCAAGTAACCCCTCCCCCCTGATGGAGTACGGTCCCCTCCCCCGTACAAACCTACAGGGGGGTAGCCGTATTTTATCCCCTTTAACCATGAGTCCGGTTACCCCCCCCCCCACATGTGGAAAAATTAACACTGTAATTTTTTCACGCGGGGTCCCAGCGTGGAGTCTTGTCACATCAATGCTTGTCACGAGTAACACGGTTTTACAGTACTCGCAAGGGAATAATGAAATACATATGTGGAAAGTCCGTTTTTATGACTTTATTGGCACAATACTGTTGCTAGCATAGAACAAAGGGTTCAAAAAGGAATAAAGGTTCACGCTATTCCACACAGGACAGCCAAAGCTGTAGCGTAGTTGCTGTCGAACGCATGGTTCGATTCTCCGAGGAACGCCGAACCGTACATCGCCTTGTATTTTTGCAGCACGTCGCCGAGGTCAATTTCTGATCGTCCAATGACGGTGCGAATTACGTCATGCTGGTTGTTGGAAACGCCAAACCACTAAACCTCACAGGTTTATTAATGTTGTCCTGCCCGGGGTGGGTTTCTGGAGATACATACAGAGCTTTAAACCCTTTGAAAAGAGACCGACGGTTTTCCTTGATTTTAAAACGGGATGTACGCCACTAGTATGGCACTATGGCAACTACTCCTCCCCTAAATGGGCTTCTGTTGGAGGAAGACTTATTGTATGTGAACGCGTCGGTGCATTTAGGCTGCAAAAAGGATGGCTACTTTGCCGACCCGATCAAGCCGTACGGCTTTATCCACTGCGAGGATCGCAGCCTTAGACAAAAGACCGATGGTTTTCCTTGATCTTATAACGGGATGCACGCCAGTAGTATGGCACTATGTGCAATTTTCAATCATTTTTTGGTTGTAGTAACCGGCTTTAAGACCTCAAATGCGCAGATCTTATGGTCCTTTCCCTCCACCATCTTCTGTTATAAACTCCGTCAGCATTACCTTCACGTCCTTGTCGTAGTAACTGCGCAGGTTCGTAGCAAAGGTTGTGAGTCCGTTGTGTATTATGCGCGCTAGCGCAATTAGAGCCTCGGCGTTGTCGTCTCCAGCGAATGCTCTCCGAATAAGGTCTTCCAGTGAACTGCCGACTGAATGCTCATAGGCATCAAACAGAGCGCGCAGTTGGGCATAGCTATCGATAGCAAGCATCTGGGAGAAGATCTCATGCTTGTGCGACCCGTGCTCTTTGGCATGCGACAAGTCGTGGAGTAACGCCAGGTCCTGAAATTTTTCAATATAGGCAAAAGTTTTGTCAGACCGTCGACAAACCTTTTTCAGCTTTTTATCGTCCACTTCCATGCTCTCTTCTCGATGTATCATCGCAAGCAGCTCGAAAACGGCGAGTTTCCGTGTAGCAGTGTGAGAGAGAATGTCCTCCTTCAAGGTGGTGTGGTACAAGCGGTGATAGGCGTGCTTGACGGCCATAATTTGTGCGCAGCTAAGCGAGCCGAATATTTCTGCGATCACGTTGCCTCGATGGTCCTGGAAACGCGGTTAATCGTGGGAGCAAGGAACGACAATGTACGAAAGTATTCGGCACCATCGGTAACTGTGTCGTTGTTTCGAGGTCACATCTAGGGGGAGTGGGAATCGGCATCAAGCATGGTCCATTTGCTTGGATTTGTAATCAGCCCATGTGACGGACGTCAGCAGTCCTATCGGTAGTTTTCTCGATCACAATCTGCACTTGCGTAGTTACCACTCATTTTGTCGCTTCTGACGAAATTCTCAAAATAACTTGCAGCATAACCGCAAGTACTTTCTAGAAGCTCTAGTTCTCGTATCGAAACATCACCTCGTAGTACCCTTGGAGACATCTTTAAATGCCTGTTGAGCGCTTTTCATATCAAAACTCTCCGGCACACCTTAGAATCGTAGTCGGAAGCGTCGATACGTCATTTTGCAACTGGAACTGACTTTGTGTTTTAGAATCGGATTGGAAGCGACTCCGGAGATGAAATGTCGCAATTCTAAACGGGCAGGATAAAACTTGTTTTGGTTTGCGGTGGGCTTGTCCCTCCCTCGCAACGCGCCTTAGGCTGTTGAATCCACCCTTGGAATGAGGTTCCGGTACCCACTGCTTGCGAAAATGCTCGCTCTAACAAAATGTTTTACCTTTATGGCTCGATGAAGCTCAGTGGCGTAGAATTCGTCGAGTGGAAGGCACAGCCCGACCATAAGCTCTTTGAATTCCCCACTGAAGGCTGCGCTTATGTCTGCCGTGAGCTCGTGTCGCGTGGTTTCCGTGTACCGCTGCGTAATTTCGTAACGCTAAAATAAACGTCAGCTAACTTTCCACCGCTCGTTCTCGTGCGCATCTGAGAACAGGCCTACCTGTTCATTCGACCGAGAACATAGGACGGAAGCGACGGCTTCTTCTTTGCCGCTAACGAGTGAAAATATAACATCGTGCAGCAGTTTTGCATCCGCGAAAGCGTCAAAGTCTGGCGCTGGCCTGACTGTTGGTCCGCGCATTTTAAAAAGTGCTTTACAGCAACTCTGTACCGAAGGAAAAATAACAACAGGCCGACTCAAGGATAACGCGCGGAAATGAAAGAGTGGCCTTCTTTCGGCGGCGTATACAACACAATAACATTATGCCTCGCTGCGGGCATGGCGCTCCGTAAACATCCAGTCGCAGCCTTCCGCATAAGCCCCAATTTTTGGCAAACACGTGCCTCCCGCCAACGAACGAAGTGGCCAAGCGGCGGCCCCACGAGTGTTTTCCGCCGCGTGTTTGCAGCCACTCGATAAATGAGCACCTTCACTGAAGGTGGGCACGCTCGAGCGCAAATGCTGCCAAGATTTATTGTTTATGAGTGTCTGCGCGCGCGAAGAACGCAAAGTGCTCAAGTTAGCATTGCATTGGCAACTAAGCAATCGAATGCATTGGCGGGGCAAGGCTAGCGGATCGGACAAATAGCGGGAAGGAGGACATTCCAGGGCTGCTTAGGCGAAGGCTCGGTCTTAGGCACATTTAGATGCATGCTTCGCGAAGTGGCACGGATCCCCCGGTCGCCCCAGGCAAGTTGTCTTTTTTCAAACTGTCCCGGTGGTTCCAGCATAAAATCGACATAGCAACAAAAGTATTATCGACACATATTGAGAATTTTCACCTATTTTTTCCTAACATAGAACAGGATGGTTCAAGTTTGGGATTCGAGGTTTGGCAGATCCGAAATACCTACCGGGAACGAGCAAGATATGTAATCGCGGCGCTGCTAGGGTTTCATGGGGTCTAGGCAGTTCCCGTCGAAAGTAGTGTAAAGTCGTTCGACCCACTGATTTTGTTTTGTCTCGACTCTTATTCCGGAATGCTCTTTATCGTGACTCTCGTACGTAGGACTCGGTAACGTTACAATGAAACTCAGTCGAAGATGAGACGTTGCATGTCGATCTGCCACACTTGGTTCTCGTTCTTCAGTATCTCCCAGATCGTTCCCGAACGTGTCACGACGCCTTGCGGGTTGTTAGTGCTCGACAAGACAAACGTGCCGACGACCATCGCGAACTTACAGTCGCGGTCCGGTTCGACGATCGTGTGCTTAACCTGTATTAGGTACTTTAGTTCTTCCGAACCTATCGTCTGTAATGACGTACCACAGCGCTGTTCGAGCCTTGGTTGAAAGCTACTTGGTAGAAGTCGCGGACGGCATCACGACCCAAGATTTGGCCGAACTTGTTCGTCGGCACGACGGTGTCTTTCGAGTAGAAGGCAGCTACCCCAGGGGCGTTCTGTGTAGCGTACACCGCGGAGTACGCCTTGAGGAAGTTCTCCACGCTCCGTCGACAACCTAAAGAATCGCTGCGCTCTTCATGTCATGTCTTACAGGGGTCGAGGTATGAACTGCCAGGTTATGGGCACTGTCTGCCCGTAGCATCACATCGACAATCCGGTCTTTGCACTTTGCTGACACGTGCGGCAGTTACCGTGTTTTCTCTAATTAGCCGTCACCCTTTGTTTGCCCACTATGATTGGCACTCCTTCCCCAAAACTACAATTAGGCTTGGGGTCACCTGTGGGCTAAGGCCATACTTTACTAGATTATTAGCAAGTATTTTAAGGTAGAGAGCGAGTCATATGGAGAAGAAACAAAAAAGTTGTGAGCCTTTAAAATTCTGAAATCTCCGAAAATCGGACGATCGAAAATTAGGCCAGTCCCTTCCTGAAAACTGTCAGCGCCCAAATCTACGTGAGGAATCTTCCCTGACGCTAAGTGATTCCTACCGTCTTTCCCGTCACCGCCACTCCCGTTGCCACCACCGTAGCCGCCGCCACTGCCGTAGCTCTGCTTTTTATAGCCGTATCCACTTGCGAGGGCCAACGTAACACCGAGTAGAGTCAATAATAATGCTCGACTCATCCTTGCAGGTGCCTAAAATCCAGTTACTAGCTTACTAGCCACATAAAAATAAGACACATAGCGAACATCGTAGACGTGCAAAATTTCCGACGTTCCAAGGGATCGTCCAGAAAAAGAGTGAGGGTTTACAAGGCTTTTTGGACATTGCTCCCATTCACTGAAAACAATATTAATTGGCGAGGAAAAAGCCCAATAACGGCTCGCCGCTGCCGACATAGATGATAATTTAGGTTGGAATCCACAAATAGAATGAAACTTTTCTGTGCAGCGCCTACGCCCGCCTCCCCGACCAGCCTCCCTTATTATCCCTACGAACACTTGTGAACATTTCCACCACCTCCTCCCTCCGCCACAGGCACAAATGTCTCCGGAAGAGAACCTTTTGAAAGTTCACGAAACGCGTCAATGTATGACTAGAGTGCTGCGAAGGGCGGTGTCGTTTTATGCTCTCAGCCGAACATTCAGACGCTGGAGATGACATTTGACGCTTTGACATTTGGCGGTAAGATAGTCACGATGATCTTGCACCATGCAAGGAAGGCCATGATTCCGCGGCGGACATTCTTTCTCGGACTCCAAAGCAAATGATGGAAAGCGGAAAGTAAGTGTAACAAACCACCTTAGTTCCTACAATAACGGACCTAAATGGGGAAATAAAGAAGAGCGTTAGGCGCGAACAAAGACAAGACCGATTCAGGAAACAATCGGCTTTGTGCGCTCAGAATTTGATACCTATTTGCACGTCCGACTTTGGACCAATTCATCGTTGCAAGATTATACGCGCGCAGCACGCTCTGGGCCTAGCTCGCTGCCAGAACTCGCCATGTCGGATTGCTCATTGTTAAGGCAACAGGACAGCGTGTAAAAAATCCGCATTCAGGGAACAGATCGGACTCACAATCGGCACCAAGGGATCGACCTTAGATCCGTTGATTTAAGCTTCTGGATACTGGGACAGCGCTTGTTTCGAACATTTTGCTTTGAATGACTTGTGGTTTCGAAAACCCAATTTCTAATATTTTAAAATATTTTCTACATACCCCTCATTCAGAATCATATGTTTCGACTAGACTCACATCCCGGGTACCTTGCTGCTCATTGACGTCACGAACTGGTGTTCTCCGACCGCTTAATTTACTGGTCCAGTGGATACCCGGCCGCTTCTACTCTTTTGAGTGACCGTAAAGCAAGTACTGGGAACCTGAACTGAGAAGAATTCAAATGGAAGCTTGGAATTTATAAAAAAAAAACCCTCGCGTTCGCCGGCATTGCGGTTTTGGTCCTGCGCCATGAGAACGCCTCAAGGGTGCAGTTTTGGTATTTTCGCAAGCATCCTTCAAAGCAAGCTGTGTGACCCACAATTTTGAAAGACAAAAGCCGATAAACAGCGCGTCGAAAGGAATCAAAAAAAGCAACAGCAAAAGCAATCATAAAAAGCGAGCTAGAGCTGTCTAACGCTGTCGTTTACTCTCATTGAAGTAAAAACTGCAAGGCTTCTGTCTTCATACCGCTTTCATTTGCTATGCCGAACAGTACTGTGTTCGCCGTCAACTTCGGCATGACGCGCTCGTGGTCAGCTGTTGTACACAACGGAATGGAAGTCATCGAGCCAAGTGCTCGAGGTAAGCATTCTTGACTAGAACATTTTCCAATAACAAACGCTAATGGCTGTGCCCGTATAATAGTCGAAACGAACGCTAATGGTCATTCAACTCAGGCATCTCCTCCTACGTCGAATTCGGGAAACTGGCGCCAAGAGTTTGCGGAAAGTTCACGGAAACTGTCAACGCGGCTAATTCCGTCTACGGTGAGAATCTGATTATTTCGAATTATTGCCCTATAATGAAGTTTTTTTCAGGAATAAAGCGTCTACTAGGCCGCAAGTTCGACGATCCCATCGTGCAAGACGCGGCGAAATACTCACCGATGGACATCGTGCGCGGAGAGGAAGGACGACCGGCTGTCCGCGTCGAATACTACGGTGAAAGCCGACCAGTATTGTTGGAGGAGGTAGTCGCAATGGTAAGCATGAGCTGTGAGCACTTAGTCGTCCGTGACATTACTTGGTCTATGTCGTGATTCACGTCACGGGTCACGTCACTAGGGTACTAAACAAACCTTGAGATGCTGGACTGGCCCAGTTTTTTTTCGAGCTACGCTCGTGCACGTACATTTTTCAGACCATGGTCGAACTGAAAGAGCGAATCGAGAAAGTTGTCGGACATCCGATGACCGACGTCGTACTCACTGTGCCCCAGTGCTTCGGCGATTCGCAGCGTCGCGCGCTAAGAGACGCTGCGACTATAGCAGGCTTGAATGTTGTCCGCCTCTTGAATGAAACGACTACCGCCGCCATTACTTACTCACACCGATGCGAGCACAACGATCGTGAACACGTCTTGGTCGTTGACGTCGGTGGAGGCAGCGTAAATGTTGCTGTCGTCGAGGTCACTGCCAGCCCCGTGAACGTCAAGTCGACTGCGGGCAGCTGCTGCTTAGGCGCAGAGGAGTTTGATCGGACGCTAACGGACTACTGCCTCGACGAGCTGGCCCAGAACAACGGCATCGACGTCGGCAAGCTTGGCGTCCGTAGTCGCAAGCGACTACAACGACAGCTCAAGAGCCAGTGCGTGGAAGCACGTCAGACCTTGTACAGCTCGTCGACGGCAAGGTAAGCATGAGTCGCCCTCTGATATTCTTCCCCTTCTAGTGAACCTTCGGTTACTGTTTCTGTCCCGATTGTTTTGCGAAAACGTCGCTTTCGAAAAATGCGCTTGATCTCCTCTGGTTTGAAGCATACGGTAGGTGGTAGTGGCGTGCAAAACTTCCTGGTGTGGACGAGCTCACTATCATAGGCTGTCCGAAAAGGATGTTATGCTAAATAAGTAATTCCGAAAATTACGCAGTGCTTATTTCTGATTCGGCATTGTTTTCAAAGTAGATGGAGGCGCGAAGTTAGAGATCAAGACGAGAAAAAGCCAAAATATGGCTCGGGGCAGGCGATGCAGCTGAATTAAAGTCCCAACGGAAGACACAAGAAAACCTTCTTCGTGTTTTGGCTACACAAGCTCTGCTTAGGATCAAGCTCGATATTAATGGCGCCGAAGTCCAGTTGGACGTTTCACGGGAAGTGTTCGATGCTTTCAACGAAGCGAACTTCGATCGCATTCGGGCGCTCATCAAGGCAGCGATCCACGATGCGCCTACAGACGGACGATTCTTCAACGCCGTCTATTTGATTGGCGGCGGTTCGCGCGTAATCGCCTTGGAGAAAGCGATTACGTCGCTGTTACCTGGAACGCGCCTTGTAAAGACCTTCTATCGAGACGAAGCTGTCATCAAGGGCGCCGCCGTCTTCGCGAGCCATTTCGGCAGCGATGGAGCTGGCTTCAAAGTTATCGACGTCCTAGGCCGATCGGTGCTTCTTGACGCCAATCAGCTGCAGGAAATTTTCGCCCCGAATGTGCGGTTCCTTGCGAATTCTCTCTATCTGTCCACGTGAGCGGATCTAAGATGAACTTGAAGGTGTGTAACCGAAGGATTTTACGTCATATGGCTGGGAGGCTAGGCCTTACCGGGAAAAGGTGGAATTTACCCCCCCCCCCNGGCGAAATACTCACCGATGGACATCGTGCGCGGAGAGGAAGGACGACCGGCTGTCCGCGTCGAATACTACGGTGAAAGCCGACCAGTATTGTTGGAGGAGGTAGTCGCAATGGTAAGCATGAGCTGTGAGCACTTAGTCGTCCGTGACATTACTTGGTCTATGTCGTGATTCACGTCACGGGTCACGTCACTAGGGTACTAAACAAACCTTGAGATGCTGGACTGGCCCAGTTTTTTTTCGAGCTACGCTCGTGCACGTACATTTTTCAGACCATGGTCGAACTGAAAGAGCGAATCGAGAAAGTTGTCGGACATCCGATGACCGACGTCGTACTCACTGTGCCCCAGTGCTTCGGCGATTCGCAGCGTCGCGCGCTAAGAGACGCTGCGACTATAGCAGGCTTGAATGTTGTCCGCCTCTTGAATGAAACGACTACCGCCGCCATTACTTACTCACACCGATGCGAGCACAACGATCGTGAACACGTCTTGGTCGTTGACGTCGGTGGAGGCAGCGTAAATGTTGCTGTCGTCGAGGTCACTGCCAGCCCCGTGAACGTCAAGTCGACTGCGGGCAGCTGCTGCTTAGGCGCAGAGGAGTTTGATCGGACGCTAACGGACTACTGCCTCGACGAGCTGGCCCAGAACAACGGCATCGACGTCGGCAAGCTTGGCGTCCGTAGTCGCAAGCGACTACAACGACAGCTCAAGAGCCAGTGCGTGGAAGCACGTCAGACCTTGTACAGCTCGTCGACGGCAAGGTAAGCATGAGTCGCCCTCTGATATTCTTCCCCTTCTAGTGAACCTTCGGTTACTGTTTCTGTCCCGATTGTTTTGCGAAAACGTCGCTTTCGAAAAATGCGCTTGATCTCCTCTGGTTTGAAGCATACGGTAGGTGGTAGTGGCGTGCAAAACTTCCTGGTGTGGACGAGCTCACTATCATAGGCTGTCCGAAAAGGATGTTATGCTAAATAAGTAATTCCGAAAATTACGCAGTGCTTATTTCTGATTCGGCATTGTTTTCAAAGTAGATGGAGGCGCGAAGTTAGAGATCAAGACGAGAAAAAGCCAAAATATGGCTCGGGGCAGGCGATGCAGCTGAATTAAAGTCCCAACGGAAGACACAAGAAAACCTTCTTCGTGTTTTGGCTACACAAGCTCTGCTTAGGATCAAGCTCGATATTAATGGCGCCGAAGTCCAGTTGGACGTTTCACGGGAAGTGTTCGATGCTTTCAACGAAGCGAACTTCGATCGCATTCGGGCGCTCATCAAGGCAGCGATCCACGATGCGCCTACAGACGGACGATTCTTCAACGCCGTCTATTTGATTGGCGGCGGTTCGCGCGTAATCGCCTTGGAGAAAGCGATTACGTCGCTGTTACCTGGAACGCGCCTTGTAAAGACCTTCTATCGAGACGAAGCTGTCATCAAGGGCGCCGCCGTCTTCGCGAGCCATTTCGGCAGCGATGGAGCTGGCTTCAAAGTTATCGACGTCCTAGGCCGATCGGTGCTTCTTGACGCCAATCAGCTGCAGGAAATTTTCGCCCCGAATGTGCGGTTCCTTGCGAATTCTCTCTATCTGTCCACGTGAGCGGATCTAAGATGAACTTGAAGGTGTGTAACCGAAGGATTTTACGTCATATGGCTGGGAGGCTAGGCCTTACCGGGAAAAGGTGGAATTTACCCCCCCCCCCCATAAGACGAACAAAGATAGCAAATGGGGTGGGGGAATAAATGTTTTCGGACCCCATATTTTTTGGCTTCCCCCTCATATTGGGTAAAAAAACCCCTCCTCCGGAACCTTTTCCAACCAAAACGCCTCCCCCAAATGACGCAGAGTTCAGTACGTTCTGTTACTTACAAATGATCGCCGAAACCAAACTTCATACTCAGCTTATTACAGGCATCAGAATACAGCAATGGCGCTGCGCATCAGATCGGAACCTTCGTCATCGGGGAATTGCCGGGACAGAAGTTGACGAAGGGCCAGGTCCACTGCACTTTCCGCATCGACGAGAACGGTCTGCTTAACATGTCGGCGACACAAGAGGCCGCACATTCGCAAGTGCCCTTCTCGAAGGCGAGCTTCCGCGTCCAGCTAGCCGGTAGTACTCGTCGGTTCCTCTGTCAGTCAATCGCAATATGCGAGAGCGACGGAACCATGGTTCCTATCATTGAGGCCTCCAGATACGATATTCCCCTGCCGGTGACCGACGGCAAAGTCTTCCTGCAGCGCGATGGGAGCCCGAGCGAAATGCAATTCTTGGTAAGAATGAGACCTCATGAAACAAGTTGCTTACCATAGATCGATCACGCATTTTGGGTTACGGCACAAAGTTTAGTACACGTTTTGGAAAAAGCGTATTTACCAGCGTGTAGCAGCTCTTTTCTCACCTGCTTAGTAATGTTATTCAGCTTTCGTACATGTTTGGGCTTCTTAGGCTGGTTAGCCTACAGCTAAGGCTCTCATGGCTTTTCGAAAAAGGGCAAAAATGTCTGGCCCATTAGACCGTGATACCAACTATGTATATCGTATGAAATTTTATACCGAGACCATGAAAGACAATGCGCGAATAAAACTACCGTGACCCAGAATATACCGTCACACCTAAATATTACAAGTCCCAAAGTTTGACTTAATATCGTATTTAGCTCTACGAAGGCAACTCTCTGTACGTGAAGCGCTGCACCTTCCTCGGAACCTTGTCTGTCGCTCTGCCCAACGTAGGGCATGGCACTCCGATGGTCGAGCTCACCGCCTCGGTGGACCGTAGCTTCCTTCTCACAGCCTCTGCGACATGCATTCCGCCGGCACAAGTCGAACGCCTCATCGTAGTGCCCCATCAGTGGAGCCTTCCGTATAGCGTGACGTCGATGCTTGCACAAGAACTCGCAAGTAAACGGGCTGCTTCCGAAGCAAAGAATGCCCTACACCTGTACTGCTATGAACTGGGCGTGAAGATCGAGGAGAAAGAGGTTGGTTCAAGTGAGACTTTTAAGCGGCTCCTTGGTTTGGTTCACGCATTTTGGACCAATGGTCTTTTGGGTGGACGTAGTGGCTTTCATATTTGGCATCCCTAAGGCTCCGGAGCATCCTAAATCTTAAATTGTCCAAAAGCTGGATAACAATATTCGGCGGAACGGGTTACTTCTCGAAAGTGCGTGCCCCAAAGCTCAATACGAAATCTTATGCTGTGACTCAAAATGCGGTAGCCTTTTACGCATAGTTCAATCTTAAACTACTGAGGCTTAGAATGCTCGTCTTCGAACCGCCACATTTAATCGCCTGGTCCGCAAGCGAGCCGTAATAACATTGTAATTTGTGGAATCATTACTGTTCGGAGTCTCGTTCTGCAGGCAGTCCTTAGTTTTAGCTCGACTCCAGGTTGGCCATACCACACTGCTCCGGCTGAACCAGAAATAATTTCTAACATGCTAATTTTAGCGGCTTCGACATCCGCTCGCAGTTCCTTCAGTTCAGTCAGTTCTTTTTGCAGCGTCCAACATGGAAGGCGGCGGCAGAAACTACAGATGCGCTGAATGTGACAAAAGCTTCCTAAAATATTCGTCGCTTCGAACACATCTTCGAGTGCATACAGGCATAAAGCCCTACAAATGCGAAAAATGCGGCGCGGGTGGTCACTCAGCAACATGAACTCGTCGATCATCTAAGGGGCCACACTGGTGAGAAGCAGTTCTCGTGCCCCCAATGTGCCGCTACATTTGCAACACGTGGTATACTTGGGGTACAAGCTAAGCAGCATTCCGAAAAGAAGTCGTTTGTATGCGACGCCTGCGGAAAGGCTTTTCGTCTTCTGTGGCGAAGGCCGTCATTTCGCCACAGAAGCGCAACATGCAGACGCTCGAACTTCAGCCGCCCGATACGTCAGCGCAGCAGCCCGGTTCATCAGCCCAGCAGCCCGCCCCATCATCGTCCAACACCGGCCCAAAATTTGATGAATTATTCCGTGCGGTCGATGCCCTCTCTCGTCTCGACCATGCTCGTACAAACCCTAATAGTGAGTTTGTATCACCTCTCCCTCAGAGTGTTCTCGACTCGCTTCCTCCGTTGTAGTTTCTCTTTTCACACCGCAACTTTTCACTGCATGTTATCCAAGCCGTCTCTACTTTGCTCCATCCCATGTACGCCTACATTTGCATAAAATTGACTTTTACTTGTACTTTACTGCCGATCCGTTTGCCTATACTTTGCCTCCTATCGTCACGTCTCTTGGCGTAAATAAATGAAAAATGAAATAAATGAAATAAGGCAAGTCTGCGAGTTCATAGACGGGTAGATACGGGAGACAAACCGTACACGTGTGATGTCTGCAACGCCACCTTCAATCAGTTATCGAACTTGAATAGCCATCGGAAGACGCATACCGGCAACAAGCCATTCAAGTGCCCTCTCTGCGACGCATCCGTTAACTTCAGAGCAGACTTGGTCAGGCACTTGCGACTGCATACCGGCGAGAAGACATTCGCGTGCAAAGAGTGCGGAAAACGGTTAGCTCGTCGCGAATCGCTTCGTGGACATTTACCTGTTCATGCAGGAGTGACGCCCTTGAAGTGTGAGCAATGCGAGCGACACTTCCGGACGTCTACAGCGCTTCGAGTTCATCAAACGATTCACAAGGACGACCGCCCATACACCTGTGGTTTATGCCAAAAGTCGTTCAAATGGCGCCAAGGTCTCCAACTTCATACGAAGATGCACGACGAACACAAGGCATACAAGTGTTTGGCCTGTGGCAAAAGGTCACTCTGGACTTCACTCTGGCGAAATACCGTTCAAATGCTCTGCTTCCGGCAAACAATTCAGACATTCGACCAACCTGCGATCCCATCAGTTACGAATGCATCAGGGAACCCCTTACGAAGGGCGATGTAATTTAGTTACCGAAGAATCCAATGGCGACGCTTTGCATCATATAATTTGCTTTGTTGGGTCAACAATTAATATTTTCACAAGACAGTGAATTTCTGACCTTTTGCTTATACAAAAATATAGCTATTTATTTAGCTTTAACTATGCAGCGGCGACCCATTTAACCTAGACCTTGTGATAGCGTTATCAAGCCCCTGCATCCCCCCTAGAAGGGCTGGGAATACAATTCTGAAGACCGAGACCGAGACCTGACCCACCGAGAGTCTCGGTCTCGGTCGAGACCGAGACCTAGAGTTAGAATTTACCACGGTTATTTGGAAGCTCCATAGTTTCGCTACTAAACGCACAAATGCCAGTAGAATTTCCGCAAGAATTGCGCAAAAGCAACTTGAGAAGCCAGACGAGCACGTCTTAATAGGGTTTGAGTGGGAATTTTTTAGTGATTGCGTCAAAATTCATCGAATTTTTGGCAAAAACAATGAAATATTTTTAGTCAAAAAAGCTCAATGCGGGCTGATTTTCTCATGACCGAGACCGGACCCCCCCCCCCCCC
>JNEY01000339.1:52825-69798 GCA_020875895.1 Aphelenchus avenae
GGACTGGTATCGTCATAGATCCTTGAGAGGTAAAATACAAGAGAAATTGGTCAATTTCGTTCTCTTGAATCCTTATTTTCTTGTTCGGCGGTCCTCTTCAAGGTCAACTGAAATTCAGTCCCTCCCCCCTTCTGGGATACTACGAATTAAATAAAAAAATACGGTAATTTAGCCAATGCTCGACGAGGAAAATGCGTCTAACGGTGGCGCATTCTGCGCTGTCGTCGACGACGTACATCGCTACCGCACTCCCCAAAGCTTTGATGAAGACGAGGATGATGCATCACCGCCAGTCGAATTCACGCTCGTTCCGCACGCTCGAATTTCCACTTCGCTAGACGATCGTCCAACAACGGACCTTGCGTCTTTCATCGTAGGTCTTCATATCGCTGTGAACCCGTTGCAACGCAGCAGCCTGCTAGTGAAGTCGTGTTCCCTAGCGACTGGTCTTTTTTTCGTAATATCTGAAATTTCCTTCGAAACGGAAAAGTGCCGCAGGTTCTCAGCCTAGCAACTTCATTTCAGACCAGGGATCTTAAACCCCCCCCTGGATCCAGGGGGTACCCCCTGGATTTGGCTTTTTGCCCCTGGTTTTCGTGAGCAAATCCAAGGGGTATAGGGTCATATTTTTGCAGCATTACTGAATTTTTCGTGTAGAAACCCCATTGTTCCACTAAAATAAGTCGTTGGCTTCGCCTGCGGCGGGCTAAATTTCCAACTTCCTTCGGAAATCACGTTTTATTTGTAAAAATTCCGCCCGCAGCGGCGGAGTTTTTCGGGCGAAGCTTTCCTGGCAGAAAGCTCAAAGAGGTATTTTAGGCAGTCGCGAAATAAAGCGCCTAGTTGTTAAACGGCATTGTTATGAACCGTCAATAAAGCTTAAAATGTGTGGAAACAGACCGAAAAATAGCCCCTGGTTTACCCCCTGGATCTTGGTTTTCGAGTTGAGACCCCTGTTTCAGACACCTGTACGCAACAAGCCAAAAAAAGCAAGCATTTTAAGGCATAAATTCGGTGCTTTTTTGGCACTTTGTCGGAGCTCACTAAAGTCCCCCTGGTCTTTATAGTGCGAACAGAGCCTGTGCCATTTCTGAAGCTACCGGACTTAACCATACGGAGCTCGATAAACGGTCTTTAGGATCTCGAGAAGATGTTCCATCGGATGAGCCTTCGTAACCCTCGTAAACCGATGCCCGTGGAGACGCTGAAAGAGGTGTTCGGCTTCCTACCCCGCGTCGGCTTAAGCAAAGCGTCGTTGGTCTGTCAAGGATACCAACAATTAGCTTCTATATTCGACACGCTCCATCACGTTGCGTATCTCGTCATTGAGCCGGTGGCGGGCGGTCATCGGTTTGGTAGCCAGAACCACACCGCATGGCCAGTTGCGCCGGTCTCGTGCACCATGCTCTGGTGTGAAATCCGTGCACAACGTGCTCCTTGCTTCTTCAGGTTAGTCATCGGCGCCACTCTGCTGATAAACACTTTTGCTATCTGAAAGCGTAAGTCAAAGGACAAGGGGCGGCCTACTTGTCTAAGGTCCCCACTTAAGAGAGTCATGGGGAAAGATGCGTTAAGCATACTTTTTAGTTTTACTTGTTGCCATGTTTACTCCGTGCAGTAATGCACCCATAAAGGACTCCCGCTGATGAGGGGATAGTGTGCTTCAAGGGCGTGCCTAGGGGGGGGGGGGCCGGCCCCGGTGAGGGTAAGGGGGGACCAAGGCAAATTTTTCTATTTCAGGAATTCGTGTAATTTTGACACATTTCATTCAAATTTTCGATTATTTTTGTGAAATAAGAGTAAAAAATCGCTCTGGCGGCGCCTGCGGCGGGCTATTTTAGGTAAAATACGCTCTTAATTCCGGTCAGTTGATCAAATTTTCAATGAACTTTTGCCTAAGAATCACAAGAATCTTTTTGTCGGCGCTTGCGGCGGGCTACATTTGTTTTAAAAACACCAAAATACCCGTTTTAAACCACTAAGGGGGTCAAAACCGGACACTCCAGAAAAGTACCAAAGGGGGGACCAAGGCAAAAAATAGGTAAGGGGTCCCCCCTTACCATCCGCCGCCCCCTCCCCCTCCCAAGCCGGGCTCGCGCCGCCCTTGGTTGGGGAAAATGTGTTTGACTATACGACTGCTTTCCAAGCTACTAGCGGCTAGGCCGCGCTTCGCGCGGCCGACGCCGCTATGCAAGAAACCGTCTTGAGCGACCACAACTGTCGAGCTAGTACTCCGCATAGGTGCCGTTATAACTCCCCTTCTACGGCCAATGTGAAATATATGTTTTCCATAGGACATCAATGTCATGCTCATTTGAATCGTTATTCAATTCTAGGGTCATGTGCAAGTTTTGGGGCGCCAAGCGCGCCTACTCATGCATGAGCAGGCGCGAAAAAGTCCGAGCGTTCAGCGAGGACGGAGCGACCCCGAGAAAGTGGGTAATGTATAATTAAAAAAATCGCGCTGGGGCTATCAAAAGAGGTCGTGGGTCAAAAACAAATGTTACATTAGTGCTCAGAAAACACAGGGCTTCCGTTTAAGCCGTAGCTCGGCTTTCTAGCGTGACATTTCAAAAATCACCATTTTGGGGGTTTTACCCACCTTGTTAGGGAACCAAAGAGGGGCTTAAGCCAAAAAGGAAGAATGTTTTGTACTCAGCTCTTCAATTGCTTTTATTTGAGGTACTACACGATGCCCTTGTGTGATCTTGAAAAATCACCATTTTGAGGAGGGTCATGAATTTTGAAATTTCCAAAAGGGGGAATTTTGAAAATCTAAGAAAAGTCTCATCTTCGTTATAGCAGAAAACCCTCAGGTACCAAAAACCGCGAACTTACCATGCCAAGAAAGGGTCTAAACGAGCGCGGACAGACAGACAGACATACGCACCGCGCTTTAGTAAGTAAGGATTCTGTGCGGTTTGGCTCGGTAACTACGGTTCGGATTTGTCCAAAATCCGATTTCTTCGGTATCAACTACCACACACCATGTTTTCGACATCAGCGCTATTGAGTATCTTACTCCGCTAAAAATGTCTGCTTCGTCCAGTCAGGCAAATAAGCACAAACTCTGCTTTCAATTTTTGAAAATTCCATTCTACGAGCCAAATGGCGCCTAGACCGCCACGAGGTTACAAGATGACCCCAAATTTGCCTTTACCTGATCTTTTCAGAAACTGCACTGGGCATTCAAATGGGCCGATGCGGAAGCGGAATGCGTGAAGCAAGGCGGTCATCTAGCGTCCATCCATAGCAAGCGGGAGAACGACTTCGTAACCAGTAACGTTCTGCAAGATGTTCAAATTTTTGATGTTCCCCTTTCAGACTTGGACTTCAGCGGTGAGACATCGATCTGGATCGGACTCGGCAAGCCATTCCACTACTACTACGACGTCTACAAGGCAGGCATCGAGAACGGCACCGCCATATTCCAGTGGACGGACGACTCTCCGATGCTCTACACGAACTGGTCCCCGAATACGCCTGGGAAGGGCTCCATTGGCGTCGACACAAGCTGCCAGTCGAGCGCAAACGTCGACAAAATGTGCTTCCCGTCTACGGTTCTCGAGGAAGCCAACAGCTTCAAGTGCGGAGCGATCTACCCGCAAAATGGTGGTGGACAGTGGGCCAATGCCGGCTGTGGCTGGTATGCGGGAGCGTTCGTCTGCAAGAAGAGGCCGTACAATGCTATCTATTGACCGTATCTCAGCATGTCTAAACAATGAGTTTGATTGTTAATTGCAAATTCCATGCTCTACAATAAATGGCAGGTTGAGCGTCCCTGGTCAGAGCTGTATATTGCACTGCTCGCTAATAAAATACCCGTAGCGAGTCGACGACAAGAAGCCCTCTACGCCACCGGTGCGGCTACACGCCATGTCGTACGTGCTGGCAATACGAAGCAAAGCGTCCGCACGTGCATCCTGTTTGTTGAGACACTCCAGCATTTCGTGCTTTGCTGGGCACGTCACTGCCTTTACACGAATCATGCCCTGAACGCATAGCATGCGCGCATGTCAGGCATTGCAATGCTCTGCATGACACGATGCACGCCGAAGCTATGGCGCTGGGTGTAACACGTGCTTGCTCACGGCATGGCGTGATGGATGCATGGCTTACAGCATGCTATTGCCTAGACCTGAAGCATGCCAATGTTCCCCTACTCCCTTCCGCCTGGTATGCATGTGCTGATTCCCTAGCCTTCAAGGGCCACTAGTGTTCTTCTGCGAAACGGAAATTCCTTAACGTCTGCCCCACTGAATGTCTTTCACTACCTACTTGGTTTTTGTGAACTGCTATAGTCCTCAGGTTTTAGGTTGAGCATGGTCATGGGCGCTTCATTTCTCTGACAAGGCTTACTGATGTCCTACCAGCAGCTAGTGACGCATTCAACGAGCGTTGACATCGTTTATTTGGTACGGCAAGTTCATTTTCCGTTTATCGGAAAGGTCAGGTACTCAAAGTACCCGTACTTCATGTGTGTAGTTATGTAGACTGCCAACTGCCGCCAAATTCGAATGGCTTCCGAGCGCTGCTCGGGTAAGAAGTCCTCCAGTGAAGCGATGTGCGCTTCCAGCGACGTCTCGATTGCGTCCTGGAAATCTGGCGTTAATGTGAGCATAAAGTGACAATCGTACCTGGAAGATGTCCCAGTACTCCGGCTTGAAACCGCGCTCCGCGAACTTCACGTGACGTTGGCCGATCTTTCGCAGATGCGGAACCAGGTTGTCCTGCATGTGGTAGACGTTCTTCACGGCATACGAGATCGTCTAAAGCATCGGAGGCATAGGCGCCTCATTTTTCTGGATAAAATTCCGCTTTTAAATTCATTTTTCTTTGTCCCTTACATTTGTTCTGCAGGTTGACAAAGCGGCACAGAAACAGCATCCCACAGGAAAATCTTTTCTCCTCCCCTACATTGCCTACTTAGCACCTTGGGAAGAGCAAGGACGCCTTGTACCCTTCGATACATCCGTTCTTCGGTACTTCCCGCAGGCCCAGAGGTCAGTCTCTTTGCGCGTACCAAATCGCTCGCTCTTTTGACGTCATTCTAGCCCGAGGCGATGAAGAGCTGGCACATTTACAATGCTCAGACATTCTTCATGTGCGAGTCTCAAAATGGCTTAGAGAAGCGCCATCTGTGACGATCAAAGGCCGCGCTTAGCAGTGGAACAAACAAGCGTGGGAGATTCGCGGCATCCTTTCCCCGTATACCCGTTTGGGGAGACGCTGCAGAAAATTATTAATGAACCCAATTCCCACTAGCAGATTCACATTGAGCCGGCGGTCAACGGCCAAACGTGCTACAGCTCTAATTAGAAACGGAATCTCGTCCGGCGCCTCGTAAAACGCGTAATAAGCGGGCGTCTCAAAGAGGTACGAAGTGGCACTTAAATTAGTTTGGAAATGGCGGCGGGCAAAGACCGCCGAGCTCACGCAAGGGTTAAGGTGTTTCAAAACATGTCGGCGCCTCAGTGAGCATTGGTCTCGTGAGTTTATCCTAAGCGTATGCGAAAAGTCCACATCGGAATGTCGGGGACACCCCTCCTAGAGACGAGCATACTACAAAAACTGCGTAGGAGAATGTGCTTGGGCAGCCCCATATCCAAAACTTGCTTTGAGTAAATAACGTGCCTACGTCTAACCGAAGACAATCAACCATAAAAGAACACCTTTTTCTCCAAAATACGTGTCACCAAAATTGCCTTTTTCGCAGTGCTGAGGAAAAATGGCCCCGGCGTAAATGAGAGTTCGACGCACCAATAGCGTTGTTAACCAGAGCTCAAAAATTTTTGTCTAGTACTGTCAACGAGCTCATCAGTCTGCAAACAATTTCCAATGAAAGACACATGTCGTCCGGGTGAACCAGCCAGGGACTCAGCTACAACCCGAACTCATCTTAACGTGAACGTCGAGTTGAAAATAAAGATTTAACATACTTGTCTTGAAGTTTGTTTTGAAAACGGGTATTAAAGTTGAAGGTTTTTTATTACGAAAACGAGGTTGAAGGTTTCTCTTACCCGGAGACCCGGACCCACCATGCCCACCTGTACAAAGTTGAGTGCCTGTCCGCGGAACTCCTTCGAGTGCTTCCATGCGGCGCCGTGCCGATGGATGTTCGGGAAGAGCGTTTTCGTCTGCGGGTTGTTTTCGAAGATGTACGTGTAGATCTTCGAGCCAAGCTCGTAGAGGAAGTCGAAGTCGTCACTCCACGTTCGTCGGATGAGCTCTTTCTCCTCGGCACGTGGCTCCCACTGGGTGACGTCCACGCGCCCAGCGCCAGCGTGACGCTCCTCCGCCGACGTTTTCCGCTGAAAACATCGCTTGCTCCACGAGGCAACGTGCCAAATATCGAGCCGCGAGATGTGTTTTCCGGAATGTGGGCCAATTCCCCGTGGGCCTGCATTAGTGGTTTTGACGTGAATGCGGAAACACTTAGCGAGCATCATCGTAGCGTTCTGTGGTCAAATTCTGGGCGCGACATTCGCGGAAGAAGGCGTTTGCGTGGACCGGTTGAAAATGTTTATCGTGCATGGCTTCCTTGGAAAAACGACACCCTGAAGTTAAGTCGAAACGGGGCCACATCCTGGGAACTCTCTGCATGATTTTCGAACAAGCACGGCTTGATCTTTAAAGCTTAAGGCTTACACGGGTCCAAGGTTTGGCACAGACCCAAATCCCGAATTTGGCGTAAACCTGTAAGCCAATTAACCTGATGCCACAGCACCGGGCAAACGAGGCTCGAAAGAAAAAAAAGTTGCAAAGGTCGCGAGTTCTTACTGTTCAGCGAAAAGCAAGGAAGTAGGCAAAATTATTGGTGAGGTTAAACAGCTTGAGGGCAAGCCTAAACATTTAACGAGATCCAAACAACACCAGTTCAGATAAGACTGGTACTGACGCTTTTCATCGAAATAAGTATAGTCGCAATCAAGGGCAGAGACGCCTTTGCTGAATCTAGCAATCTTACAAAGTGTCTATGAGATGCAAACAGTCGACAGTGCGTTCAAACAAGCGGTACAGGAGAGACTTTAAGCCCAAACCACTGTTTTGCTTTTACTAAGTGTTTCTGTCGTTTTGCTTGACGCAGAGAATCTTTTCTTCTTCTCTTTTTTCATTCAAAACTTTCCGAAAACTATCGTCACAGAGAGGATGTGCTAGAAAAGTTGACTTACATCGCTTGGCAGGTAGGCAGAAGAGAAGGTTCCATTCTTCATGCATTGTTTGGAGAAGGGCGCCATTGCACCAGCGTCCGCAGTGCTCGCCATGCACGATGAGCCGTCCTTCTCGACGCGATATCGGCGTAGTCTCCGCCTGGAAGCGAAAGGAGGCGCTTGCTTAATTAATCAAATTCTCGCCCGCTGCGCTTTGGGTGTGTGTTTTGGACGGGCAAAGCAAATATGCCGATAGATGCCCAAAGGGACTGCATTGAACCATCTTGAATTTGGTTAGTACTAGCCTGGACACCAAGTTGTAGTCAGAGCCACAGTAAAATCCCTGCACAACTACTACTATCCCTGCCATAATCTAGCGAGAAAGCACAGTCGAAGTACACTCTTTGATCCGTTGATAGTACAAACGAAAGCTGAGCTTCGTCTGAGTGCTTAGCTGTACCTAAGGCGTTTGATGACAGAGTAAGTCCAAAAAATCCGATTTACTTCGGCACTCATGAGAGATACCTTAGGAATATTCATCGGAAAAGCGAAACATTCCATGATGAAGTTTTGTTTCGCTCTGCTAGTAGGCTACTGCCAAAGTCTCCCCCTTGTTAGCCCTAAATTTGCCTAAAGCGAGTGGCTTAAAACATAGAATCGAGTGACCTTCTACTGCCGAGGTCCCATTCGCAATGCCGATGCTCGGCATGGGGCTAGGTCACGGGGGGGGGGGCAACGGAAACGAAAATGCCACCATTTCGCACATTACTAACTCTGACAAATTCTCACTGTGGCCGGGGTCAGCGGCGGCGCGTCACACTCAGCTGGGCAGCGAGGCGTGCAGCGACGGCGGTGAAGGCTCGATGAGCAGCGCCGCAGGCCGTCGTAAGCGGCTTTTCTTAACGAACTGCCAACCGGGCCGGGCAACTTTTTCCCGTTAATCTATTCATTCGGGAGTTTTTCCGACGGCTCCCATGGGCTTTAGTGGGTTTCCTTATCCGGATAACCTAAAGGAGAAGGAGAGATGGCGCACGGCGGCCACTTCCGCGCGGAGCACAAAGAACTTCCGAACTAGTTTCAATGACCGTTCCGTTTGTGAAATGTTCCCGCAGGGGTTTATGCTAACAGTGGTATTGAAGCTAGGATTCCTCGTTAGTGTTTAAGGACAGACTTGCTACGCATCGTATCCGGTAACCCTAAGCGACCTAGTCACAGTAACGTATCGTCCTAGTATGTAGAATCCTCCCAAGGAGCGACTCTAAGTCAAACACCTACGTTGTCGGCGAGTCACTTCCGCCTGCGAAGAAGCCACTGAAGCAAATGAAGCATGAGCGTAGCGCCGAAGGCATAACTGCGGCAGCAACGTTTCGGTAAACAAACGGGCAACGTGCCGGAACCTGTAGGCGTCGCTACAAACCTAAACCACTACGCTAAAGATGACGGTCGGGAAGTAAATTCAAGGCATGCGGAAATCGCGCAGGAAAGCATCAAAAGTCAAGCACCTTGTAACAGTCTAAAGCTCGTGTCTGATGCCGTCTGCACTTGACGCGTAAGCCCTTATGAAGCCCATTATTACCTAGCTTAATTAGACGGACATCAGCCGATACGCGCGCCGGATCGCAGTCCACTTTCGTCAGTCGGGAATACCACCTGCGCAATAAAGAACCGGTAAAACTGCGGCCCATTAGGGCTTGCAAAGTCCCCTTCTAACGGCCACCTAATGATGATTGCGCAGGGCATAGGCCATGCAGCTGCCGGAAGTCGTCCGGGGAAGCAAAAGTCGACGCGGTTGCGTAACTTTGTTGCGCAAGATTAAAATGATATACCTTGTGTCCACAGACTTTAAAAGTGAAGAAATACTGGGACGAATGCTTGCTTTGCATCCCGCCGCTTGCATCCTCGACGGCTTACCTGGGGATATGCTTAAGCACATAATAGCCTCTTTTTCAAGCTGTACAAGTATTGAAAGCCACAAGCTTTTTTCAGAAACATCCGAAACAGGTCGCCGATTTCCGTCGATTTTCTACGTAGTTTACAGGGATGGGCGGAATTTTTTCGACGACCAAGACCAAGACAAGAATTCAGTTAATTTCCCCCTCAAACAGAGGCGGCTAGGTCCACGGATTTCCATTTTTATAGCATATTTTCGAAAAAATTAGTCGCATTTGGCCACATTCGCGCGGAATTTAGCCCGCCGCAGGCGATTCTATCGAAATTTCGACACATATTATAAGATTTTGACCTAAAATTTGGTCGGGCGCTGACTGCGGCAGACCGGATTTCAACGACCAAGACCAAGACTAAAACCACCGCGATACCGGGACCAAGATCAAGACCAAGACCCGCCCATCCCTGGTAATTTAGTCTGGTCGCTAGGTTCCCGATATAGATTTTGAAGATGGAGGTCTGCCAGCGGGTTAGCGAGGGCAGGAGGTCAAATGAAGAAAAATATTTAGACCGCTGAACGTGTTTGCGGAGTTCGTCAAAAGGCAGGCATGTGTTGGCCCGTGTACATTCGAACAGCTTAACTGGATGACCTCAAATCAGCGCGTCTTAAAAGTAACATGAGTAATGCTGCACGGATTAGGCACTGTAGACTATTTCCGGTGACAAAACGGTGGACTATTAAAACTACGCGTAAAAGAGGTCCGTAGACGTGTCCGAAAATAACAGCTGTTTAATGCTTCACGGCGCGACCGAAAATATTTGCTTTGAAGAAGTTTGTCATGCACCGACGAACCTTTTCATCGACGAACTTGCCGGGCAGTGCACAACAGGAAACCGATTAATTAGCGTTATGTTTCTAGGAAGTGCAAGCAAGGCGGAAGCTTAAACTTAGCCATGTTGGGGCGCCTATGACGGCCATGACGGCGTAGTTACGAGTGAAATTTATATCTAGCCACCGACTAATGCGGACGCGAGGGTAGCGAGCGTACAAAGTATGCGCGGGCCAGACGTTTGTGTTTGCTGTCAGATGCAATATTCGCCACTGGCGGAAGGCGTGCACCCTCTGCTTTCTGCCTCGTGGAATTACTTCCGTTAAGACAGGTAATCCCTCTATTCCATTTTAGCCTGGCAATGAGTGGACTTGTGGGCTGCGAAAATGTGCTCGTTGTGCGAAAGTGGACGTCTACATCCAAAGGATGGCCATATACGCACACACATATAAAGTAATACGAACAACAAGGAACAGTTGGGGCTATATTGTCGTCCAAAAAAGCCATTTCATGCGCACGTCCAGGCCGAACCAGAGGATTAAAAGAGCAACCGAAATCCGTCATAAGCGCACTAAACAGCTGCCTAGTATGGATGCTTGCATTAACTGTGAAGAAAATTTTTGGTGGTACCACATTCATGCAGACGCGAATGGCTTTTCATGGGGCATGCATAGACAGGAATCAGTACAGCTCCCAACACGAGTCAGATGTCCGTTGGGGCTGACAGGGAAAAAGCGTATTGGGAACTTAGGGACCTGCTTATCGGATGGGTCATCCCGAATAGGAACCTTAGAGAACAGGTGTGGGCCTTCTTCGTTTGCGTGCACCCTTCCACGTGTCTTAGCTCTCGTCGGCACCTCCTTCCAGGGCTGAGGATCTGGATTTGGATTTGGAAAATTGGTCGTTTTGCTTTGGATTCGGATTTGGATTTGGTTTTCGAAAATCGGAACGATTTTTCGAATCTTTTAACCAACTAGTTCGGAAGCTTGAACCATTTATTGACCAAAGAAGATCGCAAAAAGTAATGTCGTTAGTGCAAATTAAAGCGATTTAGTTGACGTTCTTGATGAAGAGCATGTCCTTGTAATGAGTTCGACTTCAAAAATCGGATTTGGATTTGGATTTGGAAAATTGGTCGTTTTGCTTTGGATTTGGATTTGGATTTGGTTTCTTTTCGGAGAGTCCCCAGCCCTGCCTCCTTCTCTTTTTTTCAGTATGAACCGATAAAATGCATCAATATTAGTACCGTCCAGACGGACGCTAAAGCCACGTAGGCGGATATTGGTGGGGGTTCATCCCCGGAGGGGAGGCATGCACGCAAAATGTTTTGACGCTTGGACGAACGTGACACGCTTATGAGAATAAACGAAGGAAACTTTAAGCAAGCAGATGAAATGGCAGCGCTTTGCAGAGACGTGCCCAGTCCTAACATCAAAGCGTATGGCATGGCGAAAGCAAAAATGAAATATTTAGCACGCTTTTCCCTACTATCTCACCAGTTGCAAAGTCATGTTACCGGTGGATAAAACTAAAAACGATCGCGGTCATTTCCTCTACGGACGCTTTTCCGAAGCCAGGAGGGAGGGCTGTCATCTTCCCTCTTTTCTTTTTCCTTGGAGACGAAGGAAAGTAGCGAAGTGCTGATCCAGCGCCATATCGACTTTTGCGGTGTCAAATACGAGCGACATTTTGACAAATGAAAACAAACTTTTTTGCTATAGCGCTATTTTGCCGGCACGAATGTATTTAAGCGATTAAACGTCAATCCGTAAAGGAGACTTTGCAGTGATAAAGCGGCTGGATGAGGTCTAATACGACGTAAACAGCATGCTCAAGAGGGGATTCGACATCCGATCGTTAAGCGTACGGCTTAACGAACGCTGGCGTAGCGCTGGGCAAAAACGCCTAGACTACGACGGAAACCTTAGCAGTCGTCCATGCGGATTGACCACTGCTGACTGAAAACCCGTCGATTTCTTTCCGCTAAGGACATCCTGATTCGTCAAAGATACTCTAAGATTGACGCACCACATGTAGTATTTTAAAAGACGCATTAATCACTAAGCGCCTCGTGGAACGTCAACTAGCATCCGGCTTCCTTAAGAATTACGCTGGAGAACGAACACCACTCAGCGGTGTGTTACACCACTGGAACAAGAAAGGCTTTATAGGCAAGCTGAATTAATTAAACTGCTAGAAACGGCATTTTTAAAATTAAACTCAGGACAGCTCTCTTTTGAGTTAAGCCTGTTAGGTTCAAAGTTCAAACTGTGGCACAAATCCGGAAAATCTCAATGCTAGCAAGGCCAGCAACTAAACATGTTTTCGATATGTTGGGACGGAAGTTAAGCCCTCGAGGGGCCTGATTAGCTAACGAGCGAGCGGTTTGAGGTGTCGTCGCCCGTCATTAACTAATTCCCGCGGGCACTCTTTCCCAGGCGATGCTTGTCCGCGGCAAGCGTTCCAGGAAAGCATCGCGCGGATGTTTGGTGAGGCTGAGATGCATGGCAAGAGCGGTACTTCTCTGCAAAGCCTCATAACATAGGAAAGTCTAAATTAAAAGTGTACCTCTTGGGCACCCGGGTGCTAGATGGTGGAGGGCACTAGTTGATGCTTGAGAAAACAAATAGAAGGGAAAGTTCGGTTGTTACTGATGAAAAACTTTTTTTGTAAATATATAAAATGTTAGTATAAACGGGTTGTTGTCTAGAGGAACCTTTACCCTCCGGCCCCAATATTTAGCCAGTACAGACTTTGGTTGTTGGAATTAACATAAAATCCCTGCAGCTCTGTTGTCCGATGTGCTTGCCGAAACCTGACAAACATGCCGCAGATGCTAATTAATACGATTTGAATGGATTATAGTAGCGCTATGAAATAAGGTCTTCATGGGTATCCTAGAACAAGCTGAGAAAGAAGAACATCGAAGATTACGTCCAGAACTTTTCTAGAACCTTGAAGTATTCTTCCATCTGCGACGCCTTTACGGGAGTCCCTGTCACGGAGTTCGAGTTCTTTCTGAACCGCAGGTACATGCAGAGGACCAGTGTGCTTGATGCGCCGTAGAAGTTAAGCGCCTGCAGAATTCATGATAATCAAGGTAACTAGTAATAAACACGTAAAGATCAGAGCTGTCCAAGAGGCGAGAGTCCCCGTGGCGGGGCGTAAGGAGCAAAATGGTCCGGCGCGTGGGCAGGGTCAGTCGATGGTGACACGTGGCGGATTCGGGGGGGGGGGGGGTGAGACTCCGGGCGGAGGGGGGTCGGGACAGGGCCCGCCTCAGGCATACCCCCATGAGAGCCGCATTGGAGCCCTGGTATTACCCCCAGGAGAGCCCTGGTCAAGACGTACCACGTAGCAGACGTGCATCGAAATCCTAGAGAAGCCAGCGGTGCCAAGGGAGAAAACCGACGCAATGATCACAAACAGGGAGACACTCGTTGCCGACATCCACGGAACGATACAGCCGAGCACGCGTACGTTCTCGTTCAGCTTAAAAGACCTCGCTATTCAGCGAGCAATATGCACGCCTATGTGCCTTACCTGGTACCGCCTAGAGAGATGGGCGCTTCTGTCGGCTTCGTACATTCGGTGGTTGAATCGACGAAGAAAGAAAGTGTACTGAAACAGTGTGCATAAGTGGTGGCAAAAGAATTCTACAAACCAAAGACGACAGTGCGTTGATGGCAATCACTGTCAAGCACTGCACACGTGGGCAGATCAAGCCTGGAATAAAGCAAGCTATCTACGTTTGTTAGTAAAAGGGCTGGTCGAGAATAGGTGTCGGCACCGATATTTGTTTTTTTAGTTATTGGAACCACTGTTCCGATGAAGTGGGTTTTTGGGTGAACGAAGTGAACTGAAAATGAAGTAAGTCCAACCACTTCACTTCACTTCATTTCACTTCACTTCACTTTTCTTCACTGATTTCTTCACTTCACCGGATAATTAGCACTGCTGAAGCAAGTTTTCGAGTGAGTGAAGTGAAGTGAAAATGAAGTTAGGTCCACTTCACTTCAGTTTCACTTTTCTTTACTGAACTTCGCACTTCTCCGAAACAGTGATCGGACCGGACAAAAAAAGACCGGTTCCACCGGCGTCTTTTGGGTGTTTTCTCGGTTGGAAGATGCGCTTAGGCATCGATCAGCGTGACCACGGAAATAATCGTGAGAAATCATGCTCTTGTAACTCAGCACCAGCTCGTGCCGACTTTCAAGGCATCTTTGAAGGCGCCCAACGACGTTGCGAACTACTGAGTAACGTACCGTTCCAGTACAAGCCACCCCAGAAGAGAGTTACGCCGTTCTAAAAAGTGCCGTAGCAGAGCATAAAGGGGCACTTGTCATACCGTCGCAAAGACAATGAGCATACCAAGCTGCCACATCTCTTTCTGCTCGTAATCCACCCGGAAAGTAGCTACTGTCCGTTCCATGCATGCGCCGACCATCGTAGTCGTGAGCAGGAGCTGCCCGTAAAGAAGTATCATACGACAGTATCGGATGAATATCGCGCAGGAATGCTCAAGCGGAACGGTAATCATCATCGGAGGGCATGAGCGGTCGGTGAGAAGCCGCACGCTGACGCATAACTCTCCCACTGCGATGCAGTACAAAGCGATAATGAACGAGTAGGACATGAACCTACAAATATTGTGGGTTTTAACCATAGCTGCCCGTTAGTAACTACGCAAGAACTTGTCTCTTGTACCAACAGCGTGGCCAGATTTCCGCAGACATTCGCATCTCGGTCATAGGGCTATACTAAGCTCACCTGAAGTTGCTATGAACACTCCGCGATTGATGCATCAGGCGAATACCTACTGACGTAGTGCACAAATTCGCAATCGCGAACATGAGGCCTAGGACGGCCACCGCCAACTCTAAGTCGTCCATCATAGCCAACGAGGAAGTAATGATATCGATACTATGCGAGAGCTTTGAAGTGGGAAATCGTCGACAGCATGAATTCAGGACGAAAGTGCGTTGGGAATTCTATGTGACCTCTTCGTAGCACGATCGCCAAAATGTGTCACGCATATCTGCGTGTATACGTCTGTATTGTACTAAGAAGCCGTCGGCTTTTCTGGAAAACAACCGCCAACGTTAACTCAATGCACGTTGTGCGAACCGTGGCCAGCGGTGCATATTCTGCGCCCGTGTCAAAGCTGCTAACTCACGTCAACAGACATGTGGGCTCAGGCCGAGTGATTAGAACAGCATAGTTAGGCCAGTTACTCATCAAGCTTCGTCCCTGAAGCGATCTGCTAGACTGTCTTTCTAATCAGCGAACGATAAACCGTCAGTTTTACTTCCTTAGAAAGCTGCTTTCGTGTGAACACACATAAGACTCGAGAAACTGAGTGTTTAGCGACTTAATTTGGGTTGTAGAACAGTTCGAGATGTGCAATACCTTTTCTCGTTAAATAAGTACAAAAAATAAATGCCTTCGACGGCAGCAATGTAGCGTTGCATAATAACCATCAAACTCTGAGTCATGAAGTGAGAAAATATCTCCGGGTTTGTACGTACAGACGTGTCGAGCGGACACCACGTATCACTTCCAAAACTTTTCAAGCAATTTGAAGTGTTCATCCATTTCCGAGTTCTTCGGAAGGACGGTTTTCTTCAATGACGTAGAGTTCTTTTGAAAGCGAAGGTACCAGAGGAAGACGAGTGTGCTTGACGAACAGTAGAAATTAAGCGCCTAAAACGAGTTGAAAACGTTCCCCGTGGAGAATTTGGCCTACAACTTGGCAGTAGTGCAGTGCGATCCTCCCTAAGCCGAATGAGCTTAGGCATAACACCGATGCCAGGATGAGGAAGAGGGCGAGGCTCGTCGCGGTCATCCACGGAAGAATATACCCAAGAACACGAACGTTCTCGTGGATCTGAATAAATGCGTTTCCTCGCCTGGACTGGAATTTTATAGCGAGTGAGAGCAAGTACAAACTTGATAGCGTTTGGAGAGATGGGCGCTTCTCTTCGCTTCGTACATCCGATGGTTGAAGCGTCGCAAAACGAAAGTGTACTGAAAGCGTTCGGACTAGTTTCGGAACACATCTTGGACAAACCGCTGTGGAGGACGCGTTCACAGCGATCGTTAGCACGCACTGTATTGTAGGATAAATTAGACCTGTAATCGCCCCATAAAAATGAAACAGTCTTCGTTTTCTTGCACTAACGTACCGTTCCAGTATAGTGCATCCCAGAACAGAGTGACGCTGTTCTAAATAGCATCTTAAAGGTTTCACGCAAAGTTCCAACTAGTCATACCGTCAGGATTAGAATGAGTGCGCCCAGCTGCCACGTCTCTTTCTGCTCGTAGTCGGCCCTCAGGGTCGCCATTGTCCTCTCGATACAAGCGCCGACCATCGTGGTTGTCAGAAGAAGCTGGCTGTGAAGAAGCAGCATTCGACAGTACCGGAGAAATGTGGCGCAGGAGCTGTACGTCGAGAACGTGACTATCATGGACCCACAAGTGTTGTCGATGAGGAGCCTTAGGCTGACGCATAATTCACCGATTGCGATGCCGTACATCGCGAGAATGAATGAGTACGTGATGAACCTAAGGCATCGATGCTTGGGCGCTGCTTGTTAGGTAGCTCACATTCAAAGTTCTCCACATTGACAATATAAAGGCCGTAAATTTGTCATATTTCAATCTGCGTCTTGTTAATTAAGCCAAAAATGCTCAGTCGGCGCTTACGCCTCGCTCTTAAGGCTCAAATCTCTAAAACAATTTGAAATGCAGGTTTTTCAGTTAATTTCGATCACGATTCCGCAATTTGTGCCAGGTAGGCTCCAAATTTGCTCTGGTGGCGCCTCTGGCGGGCTACTTTTAGATTCGAATGCATTACAGTTGTCGTACCCACGTCAATATCGACCCGCAGTCCTTTTGGAAATGTCCCACAAGTCCCATGCGCGAGTGCCGACCGAGGCACGAGCGCAGTATGATGTGTGTTATCTCTCGCCATTACTTTGCCACTCTGTCGATATCCAGAGGAGCCGCATAAAAAGGCCGACCCCAGCCGGCCAGCCGGCCAGTGTGGGACCCGACCACCTCGTGGAAGGGGGCCGCGCTCGCCGAGGGACGTCGAGGGAACGCC
>JNEY01000339.1:93538-104052 GCA_020875895.1 Aphelenchus avenae
CCGGTTCGCCAAAATTAGAGTTGCCAAAGCGTGACGTAACATGACGCCGTGACGTGAAGCCGTCATTACGGCCCGTCTTCACGGCACGGGAGGGATCTTCATGGCCCGGCTCACATCATGGGAGGGGGTCAGATGCAATTCTGTAGCCAAAATGCCCGTAGTTTCGCTAAAAAGTTTGTGTTTCGGGAAACTATGGATGCGAATAACGTGTGTAACAATTTTAAAGCTCTAAAAGCGTCGCTTCGATAAAGTTCCCGGGTTTCGTGGACTGTTAGCGACTCTATTAGCCCCTAGTGTTTCAAAGTATTCTGGCTACCACTAAGCGTAGCGCTTACGTTTTCGCCGCGGTAGAAGACGTCTCCTTGCGCTACCTTCTGAACATCCGCCTTCTCGGCGACAATACCCGAGTAGAAAACGTCTTCGAATTTAAATGATTTCTCAAAGGGCGTCCGAGCGAGAATCGCCGCGACGGCGTCGTTACTGACCAGGTAGCTTGGTCCATTGCAGTAAGTTGGGTAGAAATCAGGAGCGAAGGCATGCTTAGAGACGCCCCTAAATCACCAGCTGCACTTGTAGACATCTGTGCTCGAAGATGTACCACTTCCATATCGCTCCACGGGTGCGGAGGTCCAGAGGTATCCGAAAATGGCTTTCGTGCCATTCGTCGCAGGCTTGAATCGCTGCGCGATGTGATGCAACAGACGTGGTACGTGTACGGTGGTGTCGTCGTCGGTCTTCAGCACAAACTGCGCTTGCGCGCAGAATTCCTGCTGCCATTGGAAGACCACGTGGACCTAAGTATGACAAGGTTAGAATGGTGCCGTTGCGTTGTACTATGAGAGGTGTCGAGATTTTTTTGAACAATATCATTTTTCGTTTTTAGTTTAACGTCTATCAGACTTTTGTTTTTAGGCACCGTGCGTTTGTTTCCAACAAATTTACAAAGTCCATTTTGGCGCTTTTACGACGGTTTTATGAATCGTTGGTAGCAAAGCAAAGCAAGAGCTGGCCGACGAAAACCACCTTTAGGTACAGGTTGTCGTATTCATCAGGCAGATCATAGAAGACAATGTCGCCGAACGACCGCTGCTCTTCTACCAGCTGCACAACGATAGCTGGGTCCGTTCCGCCAACAAAGGACCGAAGCAGGACCGTATCGGGCTGTATTTCTAAGTGAATTCTATGTAATGATGCGACGATACGACGTACCAAGTTTGCGGCCCACGACTCTCGGATTGCGGCTCTTTTTTCGAAGTGGCTCGGGCTGCTCGGAACGCCGATGAAAAGCGTTTTGCCTTCGCATAACGCCAGTTCGGATGGCATTAATATGTTAAAGAGGTGACGTTCGTTGAGGAATCGAATTTGTGAACGCTGATATCGTAAGTCGTCTGCTCGAGGTACTTGGAAAACCCGGTAATGGGATCGAACCATCTGGTGACATATCAACATCAAAACAACTGAATGCTCAACGTCAGGATATTCACCGCACTATAAGCTACTTACGTAAAAGTGAAAGAATCATAAGATGAACCAGTCGTTTCCAGCGGACCATCTCGAACAGATCGTAGTATTCGTGTATGCGAGAAAGTGGTAGCGCCTTGTGGGTTGGGCGCCCTTTACGTCTTGAGCTGTTTCCGATCCAGACCGTGAATGTGAAATCGACTTCGAATGTCAATTCTGAATGCAAAAATGGTGGACACCCTATGTCAATTCCGCTGCGGCCGCTCGGCCTGTCAACCGAAAAAAAAACAACCGGTACGAATCTCTGGAATCGATTGTTTTGATCCGTTCCAATTTCAAACAACGGACGATATCTGAGTTCGGTTCCCGCCCAGCGAGAAGGCAAGGCTCGGCCAAAGCTACTGCCTAAGGACAACACTTGGGATGTTGCTGTCGAACAACGACCTGGTGTAATTTCCAACAAGACACCAGGACAAAGAGCCACCCCGCGAGCGGAACCAATTAGGATAAAATATGGATGGTTACCTAAAATAATAAGGAACGGAAGCTAGAGTGTACTTAGGTATCAAGCGCTTATAACGGGGCTTGGGGGGAGGGGTCGATAACCAGCAACGTTACGTCGGTCACTTATCGCGTAAAAGGAAAAGTCTGAATCGATCGGGTGACAAGGCGCTACGATAACGATGTGTAAACAATTCGGCGGTGCTGGAGGCTTTCCGCGACTGTGATAAGCCTGACCTCAAACAAAGTAGGTCTGGGACTGTTCGTCTTAATCTTTAACTTTTAGCCTCTATGTTTAGAAGAACATGGGCTATGGCTTAGAATTCCGTGCATGTCATAGTTAGTCATATGAGAAAGCCTCGCCGGCTGAGCAGTGACGCCTACCCAACTCGAAACTCTTTGCCGATCACCGCAGCAAGTTCTGGAAATGCGATCGGTATTCATGCGTCTTGACGAGATCTTCCAAAGTTTTTATCGGGCTTTTCCGATCAGTATCTGTGTTGTGACTAATGTGAGTACAATGCAACTATGACGATCTACGACATCAGATTAATTCTCTGTAGCATGGTTTCCTTCTCCGTAGCTGCGACCCCCTTACGCTCTACGTCAGTCTTCTCTGCTCTGTCGAGTCCAACATGGTCGAGAGACACACCTCTGGTCTCGTCTAGCCATTTGTAGGAGACGAGGAGATTGACGAAGCCGATTGAGGCAACCAGGAGGAACGTGCACGGCGCCCAGAAAGCGTTCAAATGAACTAACTAAACGAAGAAAGCCGAAATAAACTTGATAAACAAGTAAAAACGACATCGTTACATATAGGCTTACATATGGCGCCAAAATAGCTCCGATTCGGGCCACTATTAAGCAAGAAGCTAGTGCTCGGCTGCGCACATTCGTCGGCACCAGTTCTACGCCGCATAGATAACAAGCGTCCCACGTAAACTCGATAAACATAGACCCGAGTAAATTGACGCAGAGAATGAACCACGGCTAAAAGGACGTTAGACACGATCCCGGTAGAACGGCAATTCGCTTACGTTGACTTGGAAAGACACCATGATCGTCAGTAACAGGAAGCAGATGCAGATCCCCGCTTGAGCGTTCTGATGTAAGTGGCGTCGGTTGAAGTTGGGGAACCGCGTGTCCACCGCGACAAGGACCTAAACGCACTAGTCTTAGAACTAAATCCTTAGGACGAAGATGCCGTCGGCATCTCGTCCTTTTTTCTCAAACGCCGTACACTTACGAGCTTGGAGAACGCGATAATGACGCCAAAAAGCAACTGGTTCACGAAAATATTTCCACTGAGTGAGTTACTGTTGAGGTCGTTGGCGTAGCTGGAGACGCATGCAGTAAAGAACATTAGAAACAGAACGCTGAGGCGTCGAACGAACTGTGGATTACGAAGACTTTCTCTGAAAGTAAGTGTAATCAAATGGCGCGGCGGTTCCAATACTTACCTCATTCCGCCATGCGGCTGCTTTGGAGGCCTCGTAACTTCCTCGTAATTGACGCCGCCAACTCTTGCGATCTTCTCTTCGCTTTTTCGCGCCTTTTCAAACTCACCCTAAATGCAAGCATAAAGCTTCCGCACTGTACATCTCGATGAACTGATACTCCTTTTTGAACCCGTAGCGGGTACCTTCTCGTTAAGCCAGGTGGCACTCTCAGGGAAGAATACGATGATGATCACTAGTGCGGGTGCGATGACAGCGGCACAGGCGAAGGACGCGTCGCGCCAATGCGGGAACAAGAAGCACACGAGCGTGAGAATGATTCGAGCGTTGCCCTAAATATCCCTACTGTTATACTTTTTTGTAAGCTTGAATCGAGCAGAGTAATGATTACCCAGTTGACAAAGCCTCGAACGATCATACGCTGCTCCGGCAGAATGGTCTCCATCAGAAAAATGAACGTCATCGGAGCGCATGCCAGCCCGACGATGAAGCGTGCAGTCAACAGGTAGCGCCAATCAGGTGCAAGACCTAAACTCTTCATCGGTTTGTGTCTTTCGAAGACCTAGTAAGGGCGCATTTGCGTAGCAAAATCCGCAACCAATCTTTGCTGAGCTGGGCTAAGCGAGAACATTACGTATAGAACGGGTCATTTGAACGCGGAACGGAAAGCGAACCGATTTTAAAACCCTTCTCGTCACTCAAAGAGAAATTTGAACCTAAGATCGCCGCATACGAGATGGCACGGGACTGTTAGAACCGCGGCAGAACGGAATGGGAACGATGAATTTCAGCATAGCGTCCCAGCCCAAATACAGACCTTGTCGTAAGCGACAAACCTGCAAGCGTAATAGCGGCGACGCCAAGGCCCAGAGTGACGACTGACATGCGTTTCCGTCCATAGCGATCCGAGAGATATCCGAACAACAAGGTACCGAGAAGGACGCCAACAAAGACTGCCTGGCTGTTCAGTGAAATATAGTGTCGACCCGATCCGCATATCCAGTCGAATTCAAGCGCTGCGGAGTAGAAGTCGCTGTTCTCGAACTTAATCGGCGTCGGGCATGATTGATAGACGGAGCAGTCCCTGAACGAATACGTTTGTCCCGCCTCGAGGAACGCATAAAACCCGCGTCATCCAAAGGTACTTCGAGAATGACATAAATGAGTTTTTTAACGAATGCCGACACTGTATGGGCCATCTCTTTGGGCTAATCTTCGTCAAAAGTCGCCACTTTTGACCCCCGTTTCGGACCAGATTGATTCCGGCTACGAGGGAACCCAACCGGCTCCGGCCACCTAGCTTTAAGTTCGAACCGTATCGCTGCGGTGGTTCGATCTGGGTAAAACCGACAGAGTTTGAATTCTTGAAGTCTCAGGGCGCAACTTTAGAGCTAAATTCTCGGTATGGCCTACCTGGCAAACGTCTCATTGGCGGTGCATCGCCACTTTGGCACGTAGTTCGTGAAGACGGCGAAGATCTTCTGCACTCCAAGGAATACATCGAATTGCCGGACGACTAGCGCAAGAACATAAAACCGATTGAGATTGTAGCACGTCATGGAGGCCGCGAATAATGCGACTCAAAGATGCGAACTTTTCCGTGTCCTAGAAACTGCGCCAGGACGACGTCAGGAGTAACTCCGTTCTAGTTGCAGGGAATTTGGCGCACCTTCCAAACCATCGGTGTCCCGCTCTTACTCCGATTATGATTGATCGTTTACGACAAGACGGCGTTCTCGCGCTCGATTGTTCGCGTCAACGTCAAACATCTTAGAAACAGAGTGATTTCCCATTGCATTTAATTTTGTTCGGTAAAAATGGAAAAGATGATGTAAGTTCTTGGCTGGGTGCGCAGAATCGTCCCAACAATGTGCTTTATAATGTGCTTGTCCTCCATTAGACCCGAATCTTCACGACTCCTTAGCCGAACTAAAGGCAAGTTCACCATAGTGGGTGCAGAATGCGTTTGCAGTTTTTGCAACAATATGTTACATAGTCGGAAGATGAGATAAAGCATCGTTGTTCTCCTTTGTTATAAGCAACAGTTGCACAACAGTGTTTTCGTCGCCACTGTTTCTCAGTAGCTGTGAAGTTTTATTGGGGGAGGGCGGCTCGACCACTTTAAAACCCAAGAGTACGACGGGAGCATCCAGTCGCTTGCTAATATGATATGTTTTTGCCTGCTTACTAATTTGTCATTTATTGCGGTTGCCCGTGCCAATTGCCTCGCTGGCAAGTGCCCGCCAGGGTGGACCTTCGTCGACTGGGAGACCAATTGGTGGCACGGACCTCAAGCCAACATAACGTTTATTGGTGCGGTCGGAGAGCTTTCTGTGTTGTACCCGGGCAAAGCTGGAGTTTGGAATGACAATATTCCCGAAGACGAGTTCCCGTTCAGAGGAATCTGTGCAAGTCCTGCTCAGTAGCGCCAAGCTGCCTTTAACTTGTGCAGTCTGTTGTTTTGGAATAAACAAGCTTATACACTGTATTACTATGCATTAAATTAACAGTTACCTACAGTTAAAAAAGCCTAAGTTTTCACTGGAACCGGGCCTATGTTTACATTGGACGTGGAGCAAGCTTGTGCGGACAGGAATGAACTAACAAAAACCTTGGACACGGATACTTGACGTAATCGCGATGCAACGCAGCTTTCATCCTCCCCAAAATTCAGTTGTTGTCGCATGCGTCGCTCTGTACTTTGGGTCATGCTGCCAAGTGCCATCGATCCCTAACTACAAAGGCGTTTCAAAAGGTTCATTGCACTAGTACGTAGCTTCGTGATGCTGCTCTGCATGGCTGAGACACGAGTTTGCCTAAAATGCCACCCACTTTGACAGAGTGTCAGCATCGGAAACAGTGAACTCTTGGTTTTATTTTTAACAAAATGCCTGACTTATGTCGCGCGCGCTCCCACCGAAAGCTGACGAGAGACATACAAAACGGGGCAAGACAGACGAGCACAACCGGTTCTCACAGGTAGTGGTGGAGTCCATGGGTCGCTCGTTTGTAACGGACGACGATGATCTCTTTGCACTCGTCATCATCTAGGCACTAACTTTAAAAATGTTATGATTCCAACAGTCATCGCATTCTAGATCATGACTGCAGTCTCAACCAAATCAACTACTCTGTCGCTACCTCAATGCAACGGCTTGAAGCCAAGCTTGCAACTCTCGGACAGTGGACTGACGCTCACGTGGCTTCTCAGCGTTCTTTGGGCGAATTGCGAAGAATTTCGGTGCGCGATCGCAAATGGCGTCATCACCAACGTAAGTACCTGTGACAGTGTAGGAAAAGATGTATCAATTAAAGGACCTGTTGACCTATATAGACGGGCATTGGCCAGTTCACCGTCTAATTAGTTCATTTTCGAAGTTGAATGACCACTTTACGAGTACCGCCTGATATTGCCATGACCGATTCCGCGAAATTATAATATCTGGTTTTGTCTTCTATGACACAGACCTTGCACGTATAAGTCCTTTTTGTCTATCGCAAAAAAAGACACGACAAGATTCTGTCTAGCTTTTGTAGCACTTTTTAAGCTGACCTTGTTGTTCTACAAACTGTATTTTCACCTAAGAATCCTTTTTAGGTTACCTGCCAGGACATCAGTGAAGGCAAGGGCTTCACGTCAAAGGTCTATAAGACCGTGCTGACTTTCAAAAATTCCGGCGCTGCTTCGTTCACCGTTATGATGAAGGTCCCATCCAAGGAAGCAATCGACAAGCTGGCTGAGATTTCCGTGGGCGACGATCCGAAAGAGGTTGTGCTGGCGATAGTCTAGGGGCAGCCTTCATGTTGCAGAATAAGTCGTCGCTGCCTGACGTGTACGAGTCGCACAACACCGAATGTAAAGTGCTGGGCAATCTTCACATATCTTGTGTCTTACCGCTACCGACAGTGTGGTACACACAACTGGCCGCCAGCGACACTATCGGTGCCATCCTGATGCCCGACCTGAGCGAGGAGAGCGTCTGTCCTGGTTGGGCGTACTCTCTGACCGTCCCACAAGTAAGTCGGCCTCGTGTTTCCACTTGAAGAAAACTATTTTCTTACATTTCTCTGGAAACCTTGTATCCGCTTAGATCAAGAACGTCGTGAGGCATTTTGCGGCCTTCCACGCACATCTGCTTTGCATCAGCAAGGATGAGACCACGAAGTGGGAGGCTCTTTGTCCGCGGCGTCCCTTCTGGATCCATGGCTTTCACGACTTCTTACATGACTCTCTGCGAAACATACCGGAGTGCAAGAGCGGTAAGGCGAGCATGGAGCCTGGAGCTGTGAAGCTGTTGACCAACGCGCGCTAATCGACTGCAAATATGGCAGTGATTTCTAGGGGAGTTGAAGTGTCTGCTGCATCAGTTGGCCCCGGCTATGACGACAGACTTCTTTCGCTACTCATTGGTCGACCGACCAACGGAACTCGGTAAGGAACGTCTCAAGAGAAAGGAATGGAAAGCGGGAAAGTTTTACATCCGAATGGAGCCGGAACGGAAAGTTTCGGCAGCGACCGATCCGAGATAGCAACCATGAAAGTCAGGTTTAGCTTTACTGGGAGTGGCCACCATAACAACATACAACGGTAACGACTCCTTTATAGGCCTACCCCTTTTTCTCCTTCACGGTGATACCGGATCGCACAACATGTTTTTCAAGAAGGACCCGGACAATTCGGTGTCGAGCGATGTCAGTGCGTTCATCGATTGGCAGATTGTGTTCAAAGGTGCGTACGTTGTTCACCGAATGTTCCTTAGTGAAGCTCAGTCACTTTTAGGGAACCAGTTCTTTGATATAACGCGGTCTGTCTACGTCTTTGCTGATGCCGAAGCAAGACGTGAGGCGGAGCAAACCCTGGTAGAGGACTACTACAAATCCTGCAAGGCCGGAGTGGCCCTGAAAGGACACTCGCTATCGACTGGATTGGAAGAGGTGAGTTTTCGCTAAAGGTCGACAGTCGGCAACCATAGCGTACGCCGTGCCGTACTGACCCACCCCGTACCGTACGCTGTACCGTACTGACACACCACTTAGCGTACAGCCGTACCGTATTACGGTTATTTCAGTACAGTACGGACAGTCATACTGTATGGTACGGCCGTAGTGCGGGCCGTATTCGTTATAAAAGACCAGGAAATCTGCCGTACCGTACTGGACCCTAAAAGTGCCGTAGTAAAGCCTGTTCGTTATGGCCGTACTTACAGAACTCCTGCCCATCTTTTTCTTTTGCACAGCCGCCAGAAAAATTGCCTGCGTCATACGAGAGTGCCTTTTTTCAGTTTCGCGAAGCCTATGCTCTCGCAGCCGTCCATCAAGCTCTGTGTGCCGCGATCAACCCGGGCATTTTCGAGGCGAAGAAGGATGAGTACTCGCCGGAGGTATACGACGCATTCCGGGAGACGTTCCTTCTTAGGTCCAAGCTTGCACTGCGTGATGCTGTCACATTTTTGAAGCAATACGCTCCACAGTTCCTTGCTGAATAGGCAGTGCAGTGGTGGGTTTGCTGTAAAATAAACCTTGTCGTCTCGCAAGCGCTGTTTCCTTTCCGTATAATTATCATAGGAGTTATTGCTAGAAAGTTACACGACATCAGGGCAAACAAAGCCGGCAGCTTCAAAGCGGTGATTGCGCTATGCACCAGCTCAGCAGCTCTGGTTTTGTCCTAAAGCTGCTTCAAGGTAGAGACTGTGTATTCCCGAAAGTTTATGGCAAGCTTCCACTGGCGATCAATTCTTTGCGCTCCATGGTTGGTCACGTGCGCATAAATTGTAGAGCCTCGAAGCGGCGTAAGCTTTTAATAACCAAGCCGCTAGTAACCATTTATAATTTCGTTTAACGAAGCGCATGTCGCTCGTCAAAAATACAAGGTTTCAAAGTCCTGTGCTTCGGGTGAAATTCTTTACGGGGAACTGCCCGGCTTCGGGGCCAGGCTGAACCCGCCGGCGTTTTGCATGTTCTCTGCACGAACCCGTTTTTGTTCGAAAAGCCTGCCGAAGACTGCCCTTCTGTACGGGCCCACAAGGAAGATCGTAGTTAGCTAGAACGCACTTATGCTCGTTCTGAGACCAAATCAAGTGGTCATAAGTGACCAATCATCCTTACCGGATTCACCGTCGGAATCCAAGTTACAAGTATTGCAAATGGCATAAGCAGACCAACCACACTTGCCCGCGCATACAGCATAATCATGGCGGCACCATTAGGTATTAAGACAACGACGTACAGCGATATGGCAAAAAGAACGCGCAGCGTGAGAGTCTCAACTGTCTACAATGTCCATTTCAACCTCTGCAAACATTAGTCTGTTCATCTGCGACTGCAAATATTTTGTGGAGTCGGATTTCCAGGCTTCATCCGCTCCAGCTTCCGTAGCGTAGCTACGCTTGTCAGAAGGAGGATCAGTGCGATGAGAGCGTCGCAGATCGCAACGCTGGCCACGGAGTATTTGGAAGTAGAGGTTATCTGGCATTGTGGCAACACTGGGTCTCGCACTGTTTACGTCATAGCACCTTACCTTAGCAGCGCCCACAAAGGCTGGGAGGTTCCCTTCCGAGGACCACATTGGGTCTCTCATAAACTGTTCGAATTCTGCATGCTGATCGCGCACTGCTCTGAAGGACCCAATGAGAAGGAAGAAATCGGCGAACGACAGTGCACCGACAACTGCACCCAGTGCAAGAAGCCGTGTACCATCGAGTACAATTTCCCTAATGCTGGCGCGATTGGAAGGTGTTGACTACTTACCTATGTTTCTTACCTCACTACCGCCATGTAGCGGAATATAAACTCGATGGGTGGGACAAAACCCGTCAACGATAAAGCAAACATCCAGCAGCATACGCGATTGCCTGGTAGTCCGGTGACCAGTTGCGGGGGATGCCGTTGACGACGAATATGTAATTACCGTCGACGGTTTCGGCTTTCTGCAAGCGACCCTACGATATTGTTCTCAGGTGTTTGCACAGACAACACACAAAACAGTTTAATTTCGCAAAATTTGAGAACTTGTTCTTGGAAAATCTCACCACTTCCACTACTATGGGAACGTCCAGAAATTATGTTAACATAACTAAGCCGATTTTTGCCCCCCCC
>JNEY01000339.1:116492-132198 GCA_020875895.1 Aphelenchus avenae
CTGTCTAGATTTTTCTCGTGTGCGCGCAGCTAAGTGAGCGTGGCCGCCATGGCCCCCTCTTAGCTGCGCGCCCACTTAGCGCGGAGGTGAGAAGGACAAGTCCAGTCGTGGCGTCCCTCACCCCGCTACACACCATGTAGCCTACAGACACACACACGCACGCATAGCACTCCAACGCACGCACGCACGCACACTAAGCTTAGCGACGCACGCGCGCTCCACGCATCGACTTACGCATTTTCTAATAAACCTGGTACTGGTGCATATCGTCCGATACAACTACTGTCGTGCCGATGCCAGCAGAAACGCGAAGCCCGCTGTGAGGGCAATTATGCAAGCAAAGGACTTGCCGCTCCATATCTAAAGTTTCTAATTATTTTTGCAAGCCGAGGTTTCGCATGTTAAAATCCTAGAGATTTCAATTTTTACAGGGGGGACCAAGGCAAATAATTCTATTTCAGGAATTTGTGTGATGTTTTGACTAATTTTGCTCAAATTTTCGATTGATTTTGTGAAATAAGAGTAAAAATCGCTCTGGCGGCGCCTGCGGCGGGCTGTTTTAGATCTACAAACCCATTCAGACCCCAAATATTCTTTGGATTTTTGCTAAATGTTTGCCAAAAGAGCCGTAAAATCGCTCTGGCGGCGCCTGCGGCGGGCTATTTTTGGTATAGACACCCCAAAATCACTGTTTAAAAGCTCGAGTAGGGCCAAAATCGTGCACTCCAGAAAAGTACCAAAGGGAAGACCAAGGCATTTTTTCGGCTACGGCCGAAGGCCGGCGCCGAAAAAATAGGTAAGGGTCCCCCCTTAGGGTACGCCCCCCCCCCCCTCCCGAGGGGTCCTAGCTACGCCCTTGAGTAAGTCAGTAGCCCGTATCGAATTAGGTGGCTCAGGAGCGACGCCTAAAGCACGGTTCGACGCAGGGCTGTTGAAGAATGGAATCGATGACCAGTTGCTAAGGAAGTATTCTCTAGCCACCTACAACGATGTAGTTCGTGGAATCCGCCAAGGCCAGGAGGAGGTAAATCACGTAAAATGCGGTGTTGAAGTTGCGATTCTTTCTAACTACTTGAACAAGAACAACCAGAGCGACGCTGATATGAAGCACAAGAAGAAGGCCCTCGGCGGTCAGAGCAACTGCGACGGAAGTCGGTACCATCATCGTTGACGACGACAGTGGCTGTTACGCGAGATTAATGGCGCGTCTTGTTCCTTGCGCGAGTGACTTATGTGTGCCGTCTTTGTACTCTTAACTGTTAGACTAGTGTGGGTAAGAAAGCGTGCTGCACAAGAGCTTTGTCCGGTGACATCTACGCTAAATTGCTCTATGCTCATACAATTCGCAATCTTAGTCAGAACTAGGTTCGTACCGTGTCAACATGACTGTGCCTAAAGATCGGTACCCGTACGTATTACGATCCGTACCGTCCTGCCGTAGTATCGACACGGCAGTGCGGTATGGTCAAGCGTCAATACGGTACGTCAGTATGTTCCAGCAGCGGCTTCTTGAATTTTTATAACGAGTACCTCGTTGTACGTGGGCCATAGCGAAATCTGGTACCGCCCCTAAATTGTACGTAGTTCCTGTCATTTCTGACGCTTCTCACTCCGATGCGCAGTCCGGATCACGCGTGGTCTGCCGCGAGACCTCTAGTGTCTGCCCGCTAAGCTAACTATAAGTTGAAGACCGCCTTAGGCGCATAGCCTGAATGACGACGAAACTCATATATGCTTTTCCCTCGCAACCTCATGCCTTTTTCCTTTCGGAGAGAAACGGTCTTTATTCTTCTAGCGCTTCCACCTTGCCGTTTGCCATGGTGCCGTTTTGAGGTTTCGTCGAGCCAGTCTAGCATATTATGAATCGCGCGAGGCTCGCATGCCGGAAACGTAGCTATTTTCTTTTGCAACTTATATCTTGTAGCCGGATTCTGCTAAGCAGAACTTTGCTTAAGCCACGATGTTTGCAAAAGCGCCTTGCATTGCTAGGACACAGACCGGGCACTTTCATCCCGCTGTCTGGTTTGTGCTTTGTGCTCGCGACGATGATTTTCCCTGCGCTGGCTCTATTTAACCCGATGGACCCTCTCGTTCTCTTTGCCAGCACGTTTCTTGGAGCACTTGTTCTCTGTGCGTCCTCCAAATGCGTGCTCAATGTTTCTTTGCTAAAGTTTGCGCATTTTATTTGTCCTGAAAACTTACGCCTAACAGAGGTCCTGGCCGGTCTAGAGTTCCGCAGAAAATAACAACCTTCTACAATTCCCAATCAATGTTCCGAACTGATAAGGACTCGTTAAAATCGACTGATTTGAAGGTTTTTATATTAGGGACCACTACAGTCGTTTTTAAGCGTTTGTTGTATTTTTAATCGGCATAATTGCAATAAGAGGTCCCGTGTTAGTCGGCAGGAAAAACTACCTACAGCATTATGTATGCATGCGTGCAGACCATCCTTTCCAGACTACTTGGTAAAGCAGCATGACCTCCGGACGCGTATTTGTCGTCACCGGATCCAACAAGGGCATCGGCTATGGCATCGTGCGTAATCTCGCGAAGCAAGTCAAAGACGCAATCATCTATCTCACAGGTACGATCCCAAATCTACCTACAGGTTCTTACAACCTGTCTTTTAGCTCGGAACGAATCGCTTGGCCAAGAAGCCTTGAAGAAGGTGCATGAAGAGCTCGGGTCGGACAAAGTGGCGGAAATCCGCTTCCACCAACTGGACATCACTGACGAGAAAAGTTGTCGACGCTTTGCGGAGCACCTGAAGAAGGAACATGACGGTCTCGACGTGCTCATCAACAACGCGGGATTCGCATTCAAGGTAGGCAAGCCCGAGCTTTGCAGTTTTGCGACAAGGTTGTCGTTGCATTAACCGACTTTTACGCTAAGGAAATCGCAAGCTTGCGAGGAAGCACTCAGCGGGGATGTACGTTACATGCGATGAAATTTGTTTCAGACGGCTGCCACAGAGTCACAAGTCGAACAAGCAGACGTCACCATTGGTATCAACTACTACGGCACGAAGCTCATCTCCGACGCTTTGACTCCACTCATACGCTCGGGAGGACGGTACGTTTAATGGTTTCGTACAATGCACAATGTACTCGGATTAACTTTAAAATGAGTTAGGACGACTGACGTTGTGGTTTGGAATGATTGGTGCTATCTTTTAGCGTCGTGAATGTGTGCAGCCAAGCCGGCCTCGTGGCCCCGACCACTTTCTTCAGCACAAGCTACAGCCAGGAACGCATCGATTACTTCCGCAATCCGAATCTACAAGTAAAGGACATCGACGCGTTCGTAGAGGAATACAAGAAGTATGCACTTATGCGTGGGAGGTGGTATAATTTGTTGGGCTTAGAGCTACGCGAGAGGATAACCGGAAGGAGAAAGGGTTTCCCGAGGGAGCTTACCGCATTTCGAAGGCTGCCGAAATCGCGCTAACGCTGATCCAAGCGCGAGAGCTGAAGAGCAAGAACATCGTCGTGAACGCTGTACGTTTCAGGGACTTTGTAGCATCGAAGCGACGCTGAGCATTCATTGTTCATTCCAAAACTACTTTAGGGGCAGGATTCGTATGAAAATTCGTAGAAATGCACAGTAATCGGAAACATGTTCCGTTAGTTTTGGAAGAACTGATAGCAGATAGGTATACATTTTTGGACTTCCTTTCCTTGGAATGGTTCCAAGGAAACGATGATTACTTTCTCGTGCTTCGGAGTTCCGGCAATAGTGGATGATTTAGTGCTGCCCCGGCTACGTGGACACTGATATGAGCAGCCACAAGGGTCATCTGACAATCGACCAAGGAGCCGACACACCGATCTACTTGGCTACAGAGCCGAACCTGCCTAGCGGGCAGTTCTGGTACAAGCGCAAGCCCAAGGACTGGCTGAACGAGACGCCAAGCTTCGACTGAGACAGCTTTTTACCCCCATCTTCTTTGAACCTATTAATTCTCCCAAACGTCGTGATCATTCTTTCCCTCTGTATTACTTAGACAGCATGTTCGACCCGTGAAGACAAAATCTATCACTCTTTTTAAACAAAGCTAAGCTGATGCACGTGATAACCGTGCTGTCGTCGGTAACGGTTCTAGTGGGGAACGACGTTATCGGTTCCGTTCTCCGTTCTATAAGCATTATAGGAAATGTAGAGGTGGTCTGCATCTTGCAGACCTTTTGTTGCTTCGACCACTAAGACAGTGTGCATTCCTTCTCAGTGGGCCCGCGTGCGTAAAGCATGTATTCTGATGCACGCGATTGAAACAACTGCTGTCTGAGACAACACTGAAGGCTTAGAAACTCAGTATGTCATGTGCCACGTGACAAGCTACGTCGGATTGTGTATTCGCAAAAAGAGCCGCTGAGCATATTCAAGTGAGACGTTCACGTCACGTGGCACGTGGCGACATTATAGTTTCGCAAAGCTCGTAACCTCCGCCCCTTGCTCGGTCAGGTTATAAGGCATGCTTGTGACAGCTTGGCCTACGAGTGAAGATTCATAAGTGACGCTTCAGATGTCCTGCAACACTATGCAGGATATGGACCCGAACGTGACTGCATCCACTCGCTTTTGGAATTTGCGTCCACTACGGCATTACTGCGAGCGCGTCACCTTCGTACTCTCAATGGTGTCCAACACTACCCTAGCAGTGCTTCTAATAAGGGAAAAGAACGAGGTCATGAAGCCCTACAGTCGCGTACTTCTCCTCAACTGCCTCTTCGACTACATTTACACTTCTGCGTGCATAACTGTGGAAATGGTGAGTAAAATTGGAATAAGATATCGTGTAAGGGTTTCCCAGCCTCCCTTGCACCGTCTCTTGCAGGAGGCAGAACTCGTCGACGGCAATTACATTTTCGTAATTAACGGAATCCCCCGAAGCTGGTCGCCAAACTCGCAGGCAATCGCCGTCTGTTGCTGGACGTTCGCGTTGTCTCTAACGGGCTTTGTCCCGCCTATCGAATTCATATTCCGGTACTTAGTGGTTGTCAGGTATGGAATGCCCGTTCTTCCCATCTTGGAGTTTGGAATGTCCTAAGGTATGCCATCTTCGGGGGAATCGTGCTCGATGGTAGACGGCTTTTTGCGCTGGGCACTGTTGTTGTCGCACTGTCGTTCATGCACGTCTTCCTTCTGCTCGAAGCTGTTCACGCAGTGCACGACCAACACTTAGCATTCGATCAGTTCGTGAGAGACCCGATGTGGTCCTCAGACGGGAGTCTCCCTGCCTTTGTCGGCACAGCCAAGGTACGTCCACAGCGACAATGAGTATGTTCGGCGATGTCAGTACGGCAGGGCCGGTACGGCTTTGCTCCCAGTACGCTGTGCTACTGGAAACCGTAGCAGTGCTGGCTACTGCTAGTCGGCCGTGACGTGTCGTGAGTCGTGACGTGATGCCGTGCTCACGTCACGGGGGTCAGATCACGGCACGGCCTACGTCACGCGGGCTATCCCGACTAGCACTAGTGCTCGCTGCTGCATACTGTGAAAATGCATTCAAAGTCATAACCGATTAAGCTTGTTTTCATACTACGCTAACTTTTTTTTCAAAGTTGTGCGTTGATATCTTGTGCGTGTAGTAAGAGTAGGGTACGGCCTCCGTCTTCCGAATCGTTAGTCAACAGGCCACAAAGGTATACAACTGCGGTTCAGGATAGCGTCTACTTTCAACTTTTCATGGCCAACGTTGCGATAGGTGACGCTCTCATCGCACTGATCCTCCTTCTGACGAGTGTAGCGACATTGCGGAAGCTGAAACAGATGAAGCCGCAAATGTCCGCCTCCACGAAGTACATGCAGTCCCAGATGAACAGGCTCATGTTTGCGGAGGTGAGCAGATGAGAAAACACAGTGCCGTATATAAAGGCCCTTCAGGCGACGTCTCTATGCGGCGTCATCCTTGTGCCCTTCGGTATGGCCATGATCATGTTGTATGCACGAACATAAGTGGTTGGTCTGCTCATGCCAGTCGCAATTCTCGTCACTTGGATACCGACGCTGAATCCGGTAAGAGTCTCAGCAATACCGAAACATTTGTCTCAGCATAAAATAAGCATAAGGCCGCTTTAGTTGACTACGATCTTCCTGGTTGGTCCCTACCGAAGGACCATTTTTGGCAGGATTTTCGAACAGAAACGGATTCTTGCGGATGACGGACAAACAGTGGAAGACGGTGTGCTCAGCGTGGACCCGAAATTTTGACGTATCTCCATAACATAGGTATTCGTAGACGCATGCCTTTGGGGCGATCATTGCCCTATACGAAAGCTGCGTGCTCATAACGAAAACTTAGCATTGCTCGCGTGCATATCGGGTTTCGCTAGCGAAAGAGGCCATTTCTGTACACACTACAGTTTGGACTTCCTGTCGCTATAACAGAGTTATTACTAATAAGTAGTTATGATGCATTCTTAAATGTGTGCTTTACAGAGGATATATGAATGATATCAGTATATGTGGGTTAGAGCCAGCGTGTCACCCTTCTCCGGTACGGTCGCGTTTTCACTGCAACGTCCGCACACAGGGTTGTTAGAGGCCACCGCACAATCGCTATTGACCCACTTGCCGTCAGTAAGGTCCATGTACGCGCAAGCGCTAGCGGTGTCGTTCGACGGATAACCTGCAAGAATTTACAATGTTTACTTGGAGATTCCGAACGCTTGCCAGTCTTCCAGTTTGAGAAGGTCAGTGGTGAACCGTCTAGCCAGCTCCAGTCGCCCGAGAGCAGTCGCGTCGCTCCAAGCCATATATAGTAGTACCTAGGTAATTGGGTCACCAAACTGAAACCAAAATTCGCTATAAATGAAAAACTGCGCCTTACGTACGCAACAATACTCGTAGGGGCTTTGAATAGATCTCGACAATCGAAGAGACTTTGTAGTAGAGCATTGCGCGATTTTTGGACGAATTAATGATTTCACGGATCGGGCCACGGCCGGAACTGAACAAACACCATTTCTAGAAGCTTTGCGGCAATGCCATTTTCGCCAAGGTCTAAAAACACAGTAGGTTTCAGATCCGTTTTCGTTTGTTTCAACGCCAAATTTCTGCACTTCTCTCGAAAAATCCTGTCTTGTAGACGGAGCTTACTTCATCTTCGGCCGAAGGCAAGTGTTGTAAAAGAAACGTTGGATTGCATAGTTCTGAACCTGACTTTTAATCGCCACCAGGCGGCTGCCTTGTTCAAGGCAGTAGGCCTGCGCTTCCACCCAGTGCACGGGAGTGACACCGAAACCGATGCATCCACCGGCCAAGGGCAAAAGCTTCTCGGGGCAGGAGTTGTACGAGGGCGTCTGACAGACGAAGCTTATCAGCGTCGAATTTCGAACGTCATCGCATGCAGCACTGTACCACTTCAGACTGGTTGAGTTCACATAAAGGCATGATGGGTTCGTTGACTTCGTGGGATAGCCTGAAGTGTGTAGCGATCGCGTGGAACTAAACGGCTGAAACGGGAGGGGGGACGACTCAAGCATTGCCCTTATTGCACGCTGGGCCCAGACCAGGGGTGTCCATGAATGGCATCGACTTTATTCCGAATCCTTAAGCACCATGGGCAACCGGGCCGTAGAGGACACCTTTTTTCAAGATTGGCAGGTCCTCGGGCCGAGCCGGGACTACCCGGGCGCGCTGAGGAAACCAAAAAAAATCAAACATAACAAATGTGTTAAAAAAATGCGCTGATCGCGCCTAGCGGTCGCCGATTTTATCTAGTGGCAAATTCGTTGAATCCCGAAGCTTTTTAAGTATTCCTAACTGGCGAATTTTATCCTTGAACAAACTAGGAAAACGTAGGAATTACGAAGTCGAGTTGTGAGTTCCAAGACACCACTGGCACAGAAAAAGTTAGTGAGACACTTTCTAATTCCTGCTGTACCCCTAACCTTCGGCCCAGTTCGTGTACGTTAAAGGTGAGCCGCTGAGCGAAGTCCAGTTCTTGGAGGAAACGTCGTAGGTGGCACCCAGCCACGAGTGGTACGAGGACATACAACGATAACGGTTATTAGGAAGCAGAAGTAGTGCGTTTTCGGCATCCGACTGAGGGCAGGCCAGTTGACCGCCTAACAGAGCACACGTCGCCTCTGCGGCGGTCCAGTAGGTCACGTTGTCGCTGAAAATGCATGTGCCAGGGAGTATACCGACGTCTGATCCGGGAGGACAGTTGGCAGTCGCCGCGATCGCTAGTGCCGCCAGAGAGGAAATAGCGGAAAACAGACGCATTCCTGCGCTAGGCTTTGCGATGCCTGCTCTTCGACGGAAGGCCCGGAATCAGCTCCAGATTGGCTACCAGTCGTGGACCTTGAATGGCGGTACAGACAATGGGAAATGCAACCCATCGTTCTCAGCATTTCGAAAATGATAAGACGGGCCAGCATATTGCATGCTCGCTGAGACGCTAACCCTGTGTCATAGTTGCTCAGTAATACATGCTACTCTTGCAACCATGCAAACTCGTTCGGCAGATAAAACCGGAATTCCACTTCATACCACAGCGCCTCGAACAAACATCGTACCGCAATAAGGAAGAACCGTCAAAACGAATTCAGGCGGAACTGCACTAAGGTCTGACAGAGTGTACCTTGTTGCCAAGTTTTGCAGAAACCGCACGATTTTTGAATTTCTGCCTAACTTAGACGGAATCAGGCATAAAACATTGGGCATGTTCAGTAGTACCCTGCAAAATTACCGTTGGTATCTCCTACAGCGGGCTAAATGGGGTGGTGATCTGGAAGACTGTCGTAAGTTTTCCAGCCATTCTACGTAAGGATTGCGAAATTGCGAAGATTGCCTCAGCAGGTTTACCCGAGCTCTCTCGGGAGCGAACTGCTGCAATGTTTCATGAGTCCGTCATCTAACGCGCACTAAGCTCGTGGATGTTTCCTGCATGAGCCAAAAATCTTGCATATTTTCGATAGAACGATATGCTGGTTAAATGCCAGGAACCAATACGGAATAGTTCTTGTTTTCAAGGATAAAAGTAAGAAGTCAGCCAGGACACATCCGGTCTGATGCAAAAGTTCTGATAAAATGATGTAGTGTACCTTCAGTGCTGCATACTCTAGTCGAGGCCTAGGCGACATGCATTTTCTTCTTCTAACTTTTTGGGACTCAGTGAACTCTTGGGCTAAGGTTGAAACAGAATGCCGCTTTTGACGAATTCAATGCGACGCATACTTCGAAAACGCTTCCCTCAAGAAATAACTCTGTTCCGGTACGTTTGCAACTGCCGCTGAGCTTATGTTCGCTGTGATGTCGCTCGGAGCGCCATCACACTTGCCATCCGTCGTGCACCTGTCGCCGGTACACGCAGTCAGAGGAGTTGGTCGACTTCGTGCATACGGATAGCTTGGCATTTAAGTTAGTAGAATCAATAGGCAGCTGCTTACATGATGGAAAACTTCGTCGAGATCTTCACCAGAACAAGGAACATACTTCCCACCGCGTTGTACTGGGTTGAAGCAAAATCCGCCTAAACGGTGTACTGAGCCAAATCGGAGTTCTATCGATTCTCGAATTCGAACCGCCAAATGTACTATTACACTTGGGGCAAGCCTCCTCTGCCTGGTCCGGGCTCTTACGCGACCCATCCAGCCCACGATATATTTCATATCATCTTGACAGCTGTTACCACGATAAACCTATCCCTGCAGGCCTACACCTTCTACCTCATGATGCGAGTGGCCAGGACGCAACTCAACGAGTACCGCTACTTTATGATGCTGAGCACGGTGTGGTAGGCATGATGCCTGCGATGACAGAAATGTTTTAGACCTGGGATACCTGCTTGACATTGACGCTTGGCTTCGCTATTCAGCCGCACGTGCATGGCCCGTTGTTTGCCTGCCTATCCGCGCGCGGACCGGTAGTAGCTTTCGGACATGAAGGCGCAAGAATCTCAGTGAGTTCTCTCATCAACATACAGAACAAGACGTGCCAAACGCTCGGATTGTGCTCCCAGAGGGGTCAAGAAACTGGAGGAGCAGTGGTGCAAATCCTCCGACACATATCTCCCCTGGCGTAGCGTAAGGGCGACCGAATGCCGGGATGCTCCGAAAATCCATTTGATAAGCTCACCGTCCTTTGACAGGATTATCGTTCGCAGCGAGCGCATCCGTCCTACTCCGAGCAATTTTATTTAGGTGGTTGTTCTCTACGCGTTCGGCGTGAACCTCATCGGCTCGCAGGTCTACTCGATGATCTACCGCGTCACCGCGGTGCTCACAAACCCATCCGTCAAGCGCCGCTTCCTAAGCTGGCCCTTTGTTGCGTTGTGTCAGCTCTTAATGCTGGCGGCCACCGCAGGGCTCAGCTATGCGATCCACATAGCGACCGTTCGAGACACGGTTAGCGCAGGGAATATGTCGGTTTTTACAACAAAAGATCGTTTCAGGACGAGCTGTACGACGGTCGCGATCTCGGAGCGGAAAAGACACGGAACGCGGCTGGAGAATGGATCTGGATCCACCGAGTAAGAGCCAAAAAACTCCAATAAAAGGCTCCTGCGCAGTGGCTGAACCATCCCCCTAAACAGTTTGGGTCCTTCGTTCTTTCTGCATGTGCGTTAATTCCCGATCAAAACTCCGAAATTATTTAGGATCTTTGGAAGGCCTTCCTCCATTGGATGAAGGAAACGGAATACATCACCCAAGAGGACACCTCCATGATGTGCTTTAATTCATCCGACTGGACCAGTCGCTACATTCACGCCGGCGTTGTAGCGCTTTTTGTGCTGATTGAGGCTTTGTCATCGTCAGCAGCATTCTGGATTGTTCGGCGTGTGAGACGACTCTCCTCGCAGTCGCCGGCCGCTCGTCGCATGCACGTGCAACTCACTCGCCTGTTACTTTTGCAGGTAGAACCCTCCGAAATAGTCGAACTGATACCAGAAGACTGCTATAAGTACGGGCGGGCCTTCGGGCGTACCATTAGAGGGGACCTCACGAACAGATACTTTAGGTATATTTAACCGGAATTAGTGACAACTTGATTGTTTTAGATGATCTGCCCTTTGATCTGCATGGTGGGGCCGATACTGTATTTCGCAATCAACGTAATGGGACCCCAGGCCTCCATAGTCGGCTCCTACATGGGCCTCGTCATTATCGGCGTCTTCCCAATGGTCAACGCTTTGCTCACAATTACTTTCGTTGGACCCTATCGACGATTCACCGTTGGCTGGCTGAAGGCTGCTGCGAAGGGCGATCTGAGGAGCATTAGCGGCGAGCAGGCGTCGACCGGAGCGTCTTCGTCGTTAGCGGAACAAGTAGCAAGAACCGTAAACAGCGTCTTTCGGATCAGCGGAAATGTGCAAGTGCCGGGCAAACACGAAAGCACTGTTTTCATAAGAAGAAGCCACATTTATCCTCTGACTTCGCCTCCGACTAATGCTTGAAGAACGAAATAAAGACTTTGATAAAACGAACACACAAGTGCAAAACAGACACTTTGATTAAAATGAACACATGCTTTTCGTGTGTTCGCTACGGCAGACACCAACCACGGCTCTCTGTGGGACCATCCTAGCTACGAGCACACGAATGTCACTCTTGTGGCACAATACGCCATTACTCTGCGTACTCGTGATAAGATGGATTCGAACGCTGACCAAACACTTTTGTGCGCCAGACGAGTCTTCATGTATGTGCTTGAGGCGGCATGATACGCTGGGAACCGGGCGAAGCCTTCTTCTTAATTTCTCTTCTCATAGCTCGTATCAGGCACGGTCATCAGGAATGGAGCCTTCGGACAAGCCACATCTAACATTCATCTTTGTCCAGCGAAACGTACCGCGGTTGGTCTGTCAATCAGGGAGTGTCCAGAAAATACGTCAGCCTGATATCGAGGGCGGGGGGGGGGGGGTTCAGCCTGATGCTGACGATGGCGGACAGAATGGGCAGTCAGGGCAGTGCTGACGTTCGCATAAAATTTTGCCCGCCGCAGGCAATGTTAGTGGAAAATGACTGTGGCGGCGATAGCGGCGGCCGAAAACAACAGGTAACTAAAATTTGAATTTGGCCTAAAAATGATAAAAGAAAACTTCAAACTGAAAGGGAAACCCGCTACTCACTGAAAATTTCAGTTTCCAAAGCATTTTTTTTTGTCAGGCTGACGACGGGGGGGGGCAAAGCTGATGAGGGGAAGGGGTCCAAAAAAGTGCTAAATCAGGCTGATGGATTTTCTCGGCAGTTCCTCACCAGTTGCAACAGTGATCAGGGGCGTATAACCTTATAGGCCGTCAGTGTTTCTGGATTCTTCTATTCTTAGAGAATTGACTAGGCAACAGCGATAGCAAATTTCAGGATAATGGCATGCCAGACGGTGAGCGCACATGGCTCAAGAATCCTAACGAAACGTCCCTGCCGAGATACCCAATACGCCGAATCTTTCGTAAGAGCTTGGCGAATAAATAATTCCTATGTGGTATGCTTCGCTGAGGCACGTACTCAGTTACGTTGAACTCAGGCCAGCGCTCTGCCATCCGTTGTGCACCTGCCACCAGTTTAGGTTAACAAAAGAATCTGTCGACTGAAAACCATACTAACAACTTGGCATTCAGCTGTTACCAAAGTACACCTGCTTACGTGGACGAAAATGTCGTCGAGACACTAACTAGAATAAGGAATTAGCCGTCAGCCACACTGTTTTGCCAAGCGTAGTGTTCAATGTCGAGTAGGATTCTATCCACCCTCGCGTTTCGAACCGTCTAATGTACTATTATTCCTGGGACGACCGTCCTTTACCTGGCCCTGGCTCCTACGCCACCCATCCGGCCCACGAGATCTTTCATATCATCCTAACAGTTGTCACCACGATAAGCCTAATCCTACAGGTCTACACCTTCTATCTCATGCTGCGAGTGGCCAGGACGCAGCTCAACGAGTACCGCTACTTCATGATGCTGAGCACGGTGGGCCGTGACTTTCCGCATGCAAATAATGAATGAATGACTCGCTTTAGACATGGGATGTGTGTCTCACGCTCACGCTGGGCTTCGCTATTCAGCCGCACGTACATGGTCCGTTGTACGCCTGCATTTCCGCACGCGGTCCCGTAGCTGCGTTTGGACATGAAGGCGCAAGGATTTCAGTGAGCTCTTTTAGCAGTTGCCAGCGAAAAAAACTGAGTTAACGAACGAAGCAGGCTCATAGAGGGTCGCAAAAGCAAAAGTGAGGTAGAGCTGGGCCGCTAGGTTTCGATCATGAAAGGGTATCCAAAAAGGAGTATGCCACCAAGCCAGCCCTGTGCAACGGGCCTTCAAGTCGAGGCCCGGCCCGGGCCTAAATGCCCGGTAAAAGGCCCGTTCCGGCAAGTCATCAAAAAAGTGCCTTTGGTTCCCCCTTTGGTATTTTTCTACAGGTAAAATTTTGCCCTGTACAGCGGGTTTAATGCACTAATTTTGATACTCTTTACATAAAGTAGGCTGCCGCGGGCGCCGACATTCTAACTTTCAGATGGTTCTAGTCTACACATTCGGCGCGAACCTCATTGGTTCGCAAGTCTACTCGATGATCTACCGCGTCACCGCGGTTCTTGCGAACCCATCCGCCAAGCGGCGATTCCTAAGCTTGCCTGTCGTTGCGGGATTTCAGCTCTTGTTGCTGGCAACCACCGCAGGACTCAGTTATGGGATCCACATAGCGACCGTTCGAGATACGGTTAGTGCACGAGGAAATATGTCATTTTATACGAAGGACGGCGCTTCAGGACGAGCTTTACGACGGTCGGAATCTTTCAGCGGACATGACTCGGAATGCAGCTGGAGAATTGATTTGGATCCACCGAGTAAGAGCGGAAGAGGGCATACACGGATCTTGGCCGTCTGGCATCAAAAAAGGCAACTAAGGATCGGCATTCGGCAGCCGTACCGTACTCCGTACCGTACTGACCCCCTCCGTACTACACTGACCCCCTCCGTACCGCACTGACCCCCTCCGTACCGTACTGACCCCCTCCGTACCGTACTCCCTACCGTACAGCACGGTACGGGCCGTAATACGGTAGGTACGGGCCGTAATACGCTACGGTACGGCCGTAGTACGGCCCGTACTCGTTATAAAATGCCAGAAAATCGAGGCCATAGCGTACTGCCGTACCGTACTGACCCACCCCGTACCGTACTCCGTACCGTACTGACCCACCCCGTACCGTACTCCGTGCCGTACAGTACGGAGTACGGTTATACGCCGCCCCCTTACCACCTCTTGTGCCTCATACGCACCCTTATGCCTCGTACGCCGATATGTAATCGGTCGCTTGGACCGATTCGGAAGTTGATCCTAAATCCCATCCGATCCATGCGTCCATCCACCCATCCATCCATCGTCCATCCGAGCAGATCCCAAAAATTACCGCTATTAGATGCGGGTTTAGGTTACAATACCGGTTATACGCAGTCGCTTGTTAGGCTTCCGTCGTTCTGTAATGATGTTGCTTACGAGCCTCAATCTTAGAATAATTTAGGTCATTTGGCGAGCGCTCCTACGCAAGCTGAGGGACACAGAATACATCACCGACGAGGACACCTCGGTAATGTGTTTTAACGCCCATGACTGGACCAGTTACTACATTCACGCGGGCATCGTAGTGCTCTTCGTGCTGACTGAAGTCATGTCATCCTCAGCGGCATTCTGGGTTATTCGGCGGGTGGGACGGCTCTCCTTGCAGTCGCAGGCTGCTCGGCGCATGCACGTGCAACTCACGCGACTGCTGCTTTTGCAGGTACTGGCGTCCGAAGGCTGGATACTGCAAAACTGATGCTAACGAGCATGATTTTTAACCCTTCTAATCAAATGGACCGGGCGCTATGTTGCGCTGGCTTAGTGACCTACGCACATGCCAAAGACAGTCTTTAGACCAGTCATTTGAAAAACGGCTGTGTCGGGAAAAAAATTATTGTGTGCCCCCGGTAGCGTCGCAGCGTACGCGTCAGCGCACGTTGAGGCTAGGGGCTGTCCAGAAATTATGTGTACATGATCTTGCCTTTTTTTGACCCCCTCCCCTCCCCCTTGTGTGTTTTTGTGTATGTCGGGAAGACCCCCCCCCCCCTCCCCCTGTGTACATGACACAACAGAAACCCGTCAAATTACCAGTTTAAATTTAAGTCGAAAAATTTACGAATGATAGGGATGGTGCGGTTTTTAGTTGTCCCTAAAATTTGAGGAGGTAAAAAAGGCCAGCCGCATGCGAAACCAACGAAATTTTAGGCCAAAATTAGATGAATGTAGTGAAAATTTTGTCGGACGGGCCATTTTATCTAGTGCTAAATGTACACGTGTACTTGCCCCGAGACCCCCCCTTTCCCTGTGTATATTCGGTGTACCATGACTTAGACGCCCCCTCCCCCATGTCATGTACACATAATTTCTGGACAGTCCCTAAGTCGTCGGAAAGTTCGGTCGGCGAAAATTGTGCCCCAGGTTTGCCAGGTTTGAACGGACAGCGGGCAAGGCGCGGCCACACCCAAAACCGTTTCTTTTAACGGATCTGTTCTTTCCTTCTTCTGCCAGGCTCCTGTTTCATGTTGGAGCCGGAGCGGGTCCAATGTCTGCCAAACGTGCCAACTTTAAGCTATGTTGTACAATTTTCGACAAACTCTTTTCTCTTGTTTCGGAAATCCCGCAGTACGTTGAAGTCAGCGGTAGGAACTAACGTCAATGACAACCCGGCAATATAATCAGGTTTTGTCCGAACGGTT
>JNEY01000339.1:132355-143906 GCA_020875895.1 Aphelenchus avenae
ATGGAAATGTATGCGATACGTCGTGCAGTGCGCATGAATATGTGGTGAGTACCAAACGGTACCGCACTATTCTTACTACACGGCACCGCATGCCAAATCTGGGTACGACGTAAGCTTGAAGCATGTGCATGGCTGCCAGACGGGACAGAGACATGGACATGTGCCTGCGGGGTTAAGTCTTCAAAACGCACGCGCTAGGCCAGTCTGTCTCAAGCACTGTTTCGGTGAAGTGCAAAGTTCAGTGATGAAAAGTGAACTGATGTGAAGTGAACTGAAGCGAAGTGAAGTCGACTTAACTTCATTTACACTTCACTAACAGGAAAGCTTGCTTCATCAGTGCTAACCATCCGGTGAAGTGAAAAGGTCAGTGAAGGAAAGTGAAGTGAAATAAAGTAAAGTGAAGTTGACCTTACTTCATTTTCACTACGCTTTAGTGGTAGGATTTTCCTGGTTTAACGGTCACAATGATTCATTTCAGATGTTGTGTCCTTTGGTCTGCATGGTGGGACCGGTTCTGTATTTCATGATCGCTATAATGAGGAGGTCCACGGGCTCCATAGTTTGCTTTTACGCGGGCGTCGTCATTATCGCCGTCTTTCCCATGCTCAACGCTTTGCTCACGATTACTTTCGTGGGGCCTTACAGAAGACTGACAGTCGCTTGGATGAGGGCTGCATTAAAAGGCGATCTAAGGGCTACGAGCGACGACCGGGAGTCGGCCGGCGCGTCTCCGTCGACAACGGAGGAAGTAGCAAGAATCCGAAACAGCCTACTTCGCATCCAGGGAAATGTGCGAGTGCCGGTAAATCGCCGAAGCACTGTCTTCGGCACCCGCAGCAATCACATTTATCCGCTACCTCCGACTAATGCTTGAGCAGTGAAGTTAATAAACTGGAATTAAAGGAAAGCACACTTCTTGCGTTGGACACCTGCTTAGGTGAGTGTTAAGCGATGATTTAACGTTAGGCAGTAAAAATTAGCGTCTCGCCTTCGCTGTCCGCAAGCGACGTCGCTACCGGGTATGGTAGGTTCTCCCACCTTCGTCAGCTGTAAGGGACCGTTTTAACAGCCGACTAGGCAAACCGTTCCACGGGTTAGGTTACTAGCGGTTAAAAACTTACCTATATAAATAAACACTGCAAATAATAAGTTCGATATTTTTGCCCTGACCTTAGGGGGCCTTATGCCTGTAAACAGGTCGCGACTTTTCCTACCTTCATCAATGCTCATTTCCTAGTTTCATGATACGAGAAGAAAATAACTTCAGTCATGCGCAAGCAACAAAGTTCACAGCGTTTGGGCTTTGATCTTTTTATGTAGCGCGTGTGGCTCCTGACTGCCTTGGTTTCCGCGAAGCAGTGTCCCTTTATGGCGCCACAAAGGTTCCCCTCACATGGTGCGCATGGCAATTTGCTACATTTAACTTGTAATTAGTGCTCGCGACGTGGCTGTCTGGCCTCGTGGCGTCTTTGTGCGTTCAGCAGGCTGTTCTCATTTTTCTCCGCCATAACAGCGGTGGCATGCTGCCAGCTCCAGTGCGCCGTTAGCTCGGCTCCCATGCGCGTGCGTTTTGTTAACATCCAACGTCCAAAGGTCCACATATCTCGTTTGCGACCTTCGTATGGAACGTCCCGTCCCCGTTCAGTTCTCTCACTGATTTTTCCGGTTCGCTTACCGGTTCGGTTTTGCAGTGAGTCTTTTTCTGTTCTGGATAGCTACACTCCAACGCGGATAAAAATGATTTATTGTGCGCCGCATGTTAGTGGTTCAAGTCGGTCAGTTGCCACAATCAAGTGCTAGTCGCAGCTCGATGGTACAGGAACCTATTCAGCTCCCAAGATACAAAGGTCCATCAATTGGCTAACGCGGGCGACCGGAGTGGCTTACTTTAATGGGGGAATGGCGCTAAGAGTGTGCAGTGAGGGCTTCTCTTAAAACGCGTTCCCGTTCCATTCTGTTCCTAAATGACCGTTTTGCCCCTTCGGATCTAGTAGAACGGGCCGTTACACGAAACAGCCCAGCGAAACGAGTCACACCAGAATCTCCAAAAAACCATAATCATGGACGAACTCGGAAGCGTGACATGTTTAAGCGTCGTCTTGAATATTCGAAACACTCAAGTGGACCTTTCGTACAGTGTAAGCACTAATCATGTCGAAATTTCTGAAAATTACGATCGAATCTGTCTATTTTTTCGATTTTTTTGCTCAAAGCCAATAATTTGGGGTACCTGTCCGGCACGCAAAACAGCATCGTTCTGGGCCATACCCCTTCCGTGATCCTTCATGTGTTACTAGGGAACGGAAAAAGAGACTTTGACGTGCCGTACCGTTCCGTTCTCAAGACGGCATGGACCACGGAACGACCCGCTCCCCTTTACGATCCAATAACTCTATTGTCAGGCACGCCTTACTGGTATGCTTTTCCTGGTTTAACGAGCACAATGATTCATTTCAGATGTTATGTCCCTTGGTCTGCACGGTGGGACCGGTTCTGTATTTCATAATCGCTATAATGAGCAGGTCCACGGGCTCCATAGTTTGCTTTTACGCGGGCGTCGTCATTGTCGCCGTCTTTCCCATGCTCAACGCTTTGCTCACGATTACTTTTGTGGGGCCTTACAGAAGACTGACAGTCGCTTGGATGAGGGCTGCATTAAAAGGCGATCTAAGGGCTACGAGCGACGACCGGGTGTCGGCCGGCGCGTCTCCGTCGACAACGGAGGAAGTAGCAAGAATCCGAAACAGCCTACTTCGCATCCAGGGAAATGTGCGAGTGCCGGTAAATCGCCGAAGCACTGTCTTCGGCATCCGCAGCAATCACATTTATCCGCTGCCTCCGACTAATGCTTGACAAGTGAATTTAATGTACTGGAACTATGGGAATACACACTTCTTGCGTTGGACTACTGCTCAAGTGATTGTTAAGCGGTGGTTTAATGTTAGGCAGTAAAAAATTAGCGTCTTGCCTTCGCTGTCCGCAAGCGACGTCGCTATCGGGTATGGTAGGTTACACCCACCTTCGTCAGCTACAAGGGTCCGTTTTTTTTTAAAGGCGAAGAATTTATTTAGACTACACACTTGGTACGCACAGTGCGGTACCGCTTATTCGCAGGAGAACGCGTTCATCCTCACAAAATGCTCTGCTGCACGCACGCACCGATGAGTTTGATCATGTCCTGTTTCGATGAATTCCAGAGATGTTTTATCGTGCTCAATTGCGCTGCTTTCGTTGTCGAGTTCGTCAAAAGCACGATTTTTCCAAAATCAAAACTTGCCGTCGCCTTTGTTTTGTTTGACGTTCCGGTGATGCTGTCGAGAAATTAACTAGAATAAGGATTTAACTCTAAGTCGCGCCGCTTAGTCGATGCTACAACTGACGTACGTAGTGTTCTCAGCCAGGTCAGAGTTCTGTCTATTCTCGCGACGTCCGATTTATTTTATTTATTGTTCGTACCGCCGGTAGCGGCTGTAGTTCTCACAACAAAGTGGACTCGATCATGAAGCAATCGTTATCAGACGTCAAGGAAATTAATGGGCAATCAGACATTCGTGTCAAACGATGTCAGAGTAGGAGGGTAAAGATGACAAATCGTACGTGCGCATGAAATGCTTCAAGCTCAAGTAGGATGGTTTGTCGAAAAGACTTAAAGGGAAAGACGAGTTGGTCAGCGAAGATACTCTGTAGCGGAAGGAAGCACGACGAACCCTTGTTCGGGCTAAGGGTTTCTGCAGGCTGGGACCGAGTCGAGCAGGAAAGTGGAGGCGTCGTGCAAGAAGTTGCGTGGACTCGAAAGGAGGCTTCTTCTGTAGAGCTCGGTCGTATCGTTGCCGGCGATCTCCGGCGGTGTCCAGATACGTGGGAATGGAGTCGACCACGGTCCGATGTAATATTACTCCTGGAGCGAGCCTCCTCTGTCTGGTCCTTGCTCCTGCGCCACCCAGCTGTCCGACGGAATCTTTCTTAGTGTCTTGACAATTAGCACTTTCTTGAACGCGCTAATACGGTCCGCGTCTACAGCGAAAAGTACCACAAATTTCATGCGAAAAGTACCACAAATTCTGAAGTACCACAATTTTCCCCGATAAGTACCACAACTCTGAGAGGTACCACAAACTTCATGCGAAAAGTACCACAACATCACAAGTACCACAAATTTCATGCGAAAGGTACCACAACTCCAGGAGATACCACAAATTTCATGCGAAATGTACCACAAATTTTAAAGTCCCACAAATTTTACGCGATAAGTACTACAACTCTGAGAGGTACCACAAATTTCAAGTGCGAAGAAGGAAAGCGAGTCTACTGCAAGCGCACTGGTCAAAGCGAGTACATCTTCTCGTTCACGAAGGCCGACCTCAAGACGCCTCAGGACGTTTTCGACGAATACGAACGTAGCTTTCGCCAAGGCCCGGAGTCATGGGAAGAGTACTTGGAGACTCGCTTTTCGGTAAACGAATTCCTGTAAAAACCAGGTCAACGTTAGTGGCATTCTTTTAGGTCTACGTCGTGAAGCCTGAAGTCCTCGGTCCGTTCTTTGCCTGCAGTTGTCCCATTGGGTCGAAGAAGGAGCCGTGCAAGCACTCCACTATGGTGATGTGTTCGCTCGAGAAGACCGTGGAGTACCCGGCGCAAATAACGGCGAAAGAGATGACGCCCAACCGAAAGAGAAAGGGCCGTGCCGGACGCGACCCGTTGGCTCCTCGTCAGAACCCCTATGCCGCGCTTTGATCACCCTCACATAATTTCGCCTACTTTGCTAAACTCAGTGGTTGTCTCACTAATGGTTGCTGTATGTTACGTGTTTACGTGGTCTTCTCCAATTTGAAGCAGATAAATCTGCGCCAGCAAGTAAACATACCGTTTACGGCATTTTGTGTTTGTGGTACTTTTTGCATGAAATTTATGGTACCTCTCAGAGTTGTGGTACTTTGAAATTTGTGGTACATTTCGCATGCAATTTATGGTACATCTCAGAGCTGTGGTACTTTTCGCATGAAATTTGTGGCACTTCAGAATTTGTGGTACTTCAGAATTTGTGGCACTTTTCGCATGAAATTTGTGGTACTGATCGCTATTTTGCCATACGGTCCTGCCTTCTACCTTCAGCAGAACGTCCCTACCGACGTACCATAGGCGTCTCATGCTTCGTAAAATCAATTTTCAAAGCAAGAATTCTATTCCGGTTAGTGTGAAACCGCATAATCGGGCACGTTCACTAGGCCAAGTAAACCGCAGCAACAGAGTTCTGCCAACCGCCGTGCACCTGTCACCGGTTCACGCGGTCCGGGACTTGTACTTCGTCGTGTACTCGAAGAGCTTGACATTTTAGCTAGAACTAATATTCACCTGCTTACCTGGAGGAGAATGTTGTCGAGAAGTTAACTAGAATTAGGAATTAGCTTTTAGACAGGACGTTTTTCTAAGCAGTAGCACACGTACGTCGAGTACTCAGCCAAGTCGGAATTCTACTCGAGCTCGTGATTCGAACCGTCAGATGTACTATTACTCATGGGACAAAAACATACCTCCTCTGCCTGGCCCTGGCTCCTACGCCACCCATCCGGCCCATGAGGTCTTTCACGTCATCTTAACATCCATTACCACGATAAACCTCTCCCTGCAAGCCTACACCTTTTACCTCATGCTGCGAGTGGCTACGACGCAGCTCAACGAGTACCGCTACTTCATGATGCTGAGCACGGTGGGGCTGGACGTGACGGTTGCGATGAAGACTCTCTTTAGACCTGGGACATCTGTCTGACGCTCACCCTGGGCTTCGCCAATCAGCCGCACGTGCATGGCCCTATGTTCGGCTGCATCTCCGCGCGGGGACCTGTATCTGTTTTTGGACATGAAGGTGCTAGAATCTCAGTAAGCTCTATTAACGAAAGCCAACAAAAGCTGACCCTATATTAGGCGCTCAGAAAGATCATTAAGACAAAAGCGTAGTCTAGCTCGTGCAAGATCGTTATCTGTCGGAACGTCGCGCCTGGCCGGGCCCCTCAAGGCTACGGAAGGCGAAGTACGGGAATGCAACGGGAAGAAACAGTTATTAGGAACAAACGGCTGCTAATGCTCATCTAATGTGTTTTACATGCTCAAAGTGCGCGTTAAAACGAACACATCCGAAAATTCTAATGAAAATGGGCATGTACAAAATTTGACAATGAGCGTCTAGCGTGGATCATTTCCATTATTACCTAATCATACTTTCATCACTCGGTGCGATGAAACTAGGTTCTTCAGAACGGGACAGAATAGGAGGAAACGGAAGACGGGTTGAAAGGCTTACCAAGTGATCCTCCCGTACATCACTCCTCGAGCGCGTTTGTTCAGATTATTCTTGTTTACACCTTCGGCGCGAACCTCATCGGCTCGCAGGTCTACTGCATGATCTACCGCGTCACCGCGGTGCTCACAAACCAATCTGTCAAGCGACGCTTCCTGAGCTGGCCCATTGTTACTGGATTTCAGCTCCTTATGCTGGCCATCACTGCAGGGGCCAGTTATGCGATCCACATGACGACTATGCGTGATACGGTTAGTGCAGGGTGAATCTAGTTTTACAAGAAGAGTGGTTCTTCAGGACGAGCTTTACGACGGACGGGGTATAGCTATGCAATGGACCCGGAATGCAGCCGGAGAACAGGTCTGGATCCAACGGGTAAGAGAGTAGAAATCATTAGTAGGCGGCTTTGCTTTCTGAATTTCCTCACAGAAATGCATTATTCCGTCGCCATGTGTCCTCCACGGAATAACATCGCCACTGCACGTTCTGTGGCGCCTAGAACACGCTGGGGTAGACGACATTGCGTAGAAAATATTGCTGTTTTGGTTGAAACTACCTAAATGTTTTGTGCTGGTTGCTTAACTACTGCCGCTTTTCGCTATCGTTAACTTAAGCGCATTTTCCACGTTTTTCCTTATTTCGCTTTTAGAGAGGGGAATTTCCGAAAACACGTGAGAGGGAGATAGGCGAATTCTACCCAGATGTACCCCCCCTCCTCAAACGCTTATCTGTTTAACTTCATCTCTCGAGTGTATTTTATTCCCAAGCTCAACGGTAAAGCTATTCAGAACCTTTGGCAGTCCTTCATGCGCAAGCTGAAAGATACAGAATATATCACCGACGAGGACACCTCCATAATGTGCTTTAACGGCTTTGACTGGACGAGTCTCTACATTCACGCGGGCATCGTGGTGCTCTTCGTCCTGACTGAAGTCATGTCATCATCGGCGGCGGTCTGGGTTATTCGGCGGGTGGGACGGCTCTCCTCGCAGTCGCAGGCGACTCGACGCATGCACGTGCAACTTACGCGACTGCTACTCTTGCAGGTAGGAGCCTTCAGGTTAAACTTTATAGGTTTCGTGAGCTGTGCTTGCCTGTATTTGCAAAATCAACGCTAAAACATTGAACTAAACAAAACCAGAAAAAGTTCACCTCAGGCTTCGTTTAAAACCCTTCCCTCATTTTAATCAGTAGAGGGCGTAAGTTCTTGAGGCTTTACTACAAAAGAGGCCTCACTAAGCCTCACTCACGAACTAGTTACCGTATATCCTTGAATAGAGCCCCTGGGGCTCTATTTTTCAAAGCCTCAATTTCTGAAAATCGTTAAATTTAAATAAATTTTTAAAATTTTATTTTTCGTTTTCTTGAGCAGAACTGATCTTGAATATTGTTGTTTTAACATTATCTTATTCAAATATAGCCTTAACTTGGAGGTCAAGATACACAAGCTGGCTATCTTGTAATCGAGGTGGGGCTCTATTCGAAGAAATACGGTAACCGCTGTTAGTAAATACTACAATTCTCTTCAGATGCTGTGCCCGTTGGTCTGCATGGTGGGACCGGCTTTGTATTTCGCACTCAGCGTCGCTCGGTTTTTCTTGACTTCCCTAATTGGCTTCTATATGGGCGTCGTCACTATCGCCGACTTTCCGATGGTCAACGCCATGCTCACAATTACTTTTGTGGGACCTTATCGACGATTCACCGCCTGTTTGGATGAGGACCGCTCTGAAGGGCGACTTAAGGGCCACGAACGACGACCGGGCGTCGGCTGGCGCGTCTGCATCGCTAGGGGGAGTCCAAGTACCGAGAATCGAAAGCAGGTTCATTCGCATCCAGGAAAACGTGTTGGCACCGGGCGGACGCCGAAACACTGTCTTCGGCATCCGCAGTAATCACATTTATCCGCTGCCACCGGCCAATGCTTGAAGAGTGAAGTCAAGACGCATGAAATAAAGGTATCCTAGACGAGTTGAAAAATTTTTGTTTGAGGGGTAACTGACTAATGGGATTATCGGAGGCAATACAGCCGTGCTTCCTGTCGTTGTTGCGTTCATCGTGGGCACCATTATTCTAAAACTAAAACTTTGCTGTCACATTTTGTTATTGTTTCGGCCAGCGTGGAGAGGGACTTTGCGTTTGGCCTTCTCCTGGATTGATGAATATAAAAGTATCAGATGGCCTAATTTATATGCATAGGTGCGTCAGAGATCTCTGCAGGCATGAATATCCCGCGCCCTGCTGAACGACGTTTTGAGTGTACCTTGTCCCTGGCAACCGTCCTGTTCATCGCTGCTAAGTTCCTACGTCTCTGCACTTAAAAGCGGGTACGCGATGTATGCATTTTTGAGGTGATGCTTTCGCCGTTCAATCTGTACGTTGGCTCCATTTGACATGATCTTCCCTGCTCGCGCCGTAGTACTCTGTGTATTAGCTCTGCTCGTCGCGAAATCTACAGTGACAGACGTTATGCGCTTCGCACGCATGCCGGGTAAAGCACGTACCATCCGCGGTGTGGCCTAGCTTCGCTTGGTAGCTTCGAGCCGCAGTGTGACCTGACAAAATCACACATGATTCTGGTCCGCGCAAATTGTGTTAACAAGTGTGCCGCCTACGGCAAGCTGTTATTGTGGTAACAGCGGGTAGACGATGGCGGGAGGGCAGTGAGGGACCTACCGCCTCTCGTTGCGGACTCGACAAGGGAGGTCTGAGTATCAGAAGTCTCCCCCTTCCGCCGCTTTCTCCGCCAAGCGGCGTCAGAGCAAATTACAGTCTTTACTTTTGCCCAAATATTTGTTTTTTTTGCATAAGCAGAGCTAGCATCTTCCCTGCGCTCCGCGCAAGCAGCGTCCCTACCCGGGATTCGAGGTTACTCGACTTTTGGTCGAGTACTCGACAGCTTCGTCAAGCACAAGGACTCACGAGTGTTCTACATAACGCATTTTTGCTTTAGATGACATCGATTTATCTCTGTCGATGGTCTACGGTAGCAAGCTCGGCGTGCAGCCGACGAGCAAGCTTGCCTCGACGCGGCATATGATGCCTTCACCAATTCAAGCTTGCCTCCCACCTTTAAAGTCTTTTCTTTCGACACCGAGAGAGTGAATGCGCATGGTACCCGCGCATTATCCCGAACGAGCTGCGAGCGCCCGACGAACAGCCGAAGTACTGGATGCGCATTGACCTCCACATGCACTTGTCCGCGTTGACATCATGCTTGACGGATCAGGACGCTACATATCTCCTGATGCAGGTGATCTACGAGAACGATACGTGCCCTCTCGGGGTAAGTTCTTGCAGCACCCTTGAACATAGGCGGATCTTTGACGGCTCACCCTGATTTGCACTTTTTTGGTTCACTAAAATTCTCAAAATTTCCGCTAGAATTGCTTGGTTTGGCCTGCAATGGGCAGAATTTTATGCTGAGGTCAGCACAGTCTTGACCTCCACACCCTTCGGCCGCCCTTGTCAGCATCGGGCGGAGCGCCCTCCCTAATAGGCTGCCCTATTTTCTGGACGCTCCCTAAACGCTCCCTGGACGCTTCTACCACTGCTTCTTCTAGGTTGCCTTGGACTTCGCCACAGGGTTCTGCACATCCAACATTACTCATAGACCCTACGATTTCGAGGCCTGAAGCTTAAAGAACGGCACCGAATACCGTCTGTCAAGAGCTCAAACATCGGATTCCATTAACTATCTCTGCGACAACGAGCAGGCTAGGAAGGTATAGTGGCGAGCGCCGCGGAGGATTCTGTTGAGGATGCCCGTTCACCTGCTGATTTTTGTCCTACTTTATGCTCAGCATGGAACTATCCTTTGGGCGAATCGGTTTCCGAATTCAACTCCCGCATTTCTGGATATCAAAAGGTCCGCGTTTCCGAAGCCGAATTCCGAAAATCGGTCCTAGGTCTGAGGTACACGTGCATGCATGTGCTGCGTCATGGCGTGCTCAGAACGAGTACTCGGTAGTGGGCACGCCCAGCTTCAGGATAACTCCTGTAGGCACATATTTAGTTACTGCCGATGCGATTTAGATGATTTTCAACGACACCTGGTACTGCTACTATGAGCGACCGCTTAACTCTAGCGAGCAAGCTCAAGGAGCGAGCCTAATATCTGGCGACTACTGCTCGCAGGTGTTTGGCAGCACGGCGCACGTGGTGAAAATCAGCGAACCGCGAGAGTACGAATACCTCCACAGGTTCTACGGCCTCATCCATCTGGGGGCGACTTTGCGCTCAGGAACAACTTATCAGTGGTAAGTAATCTTAAATGGATAGAGAATCATGCTCCCTATTCACGGGTTTTCCTCGATAAACCAGTGGTTTCCTAGTGCATGTGCGGGTAGGTAGTTTAGAGGAGCTTAAAAAGCAGAAATTTTAAGCGGAGTTGAAATTTCGTGTAATGCGTTCAACGTCGCCCACTCGAGCATTTTTACGAATTTTTGGCGAATCCTTATACACTAAAGGCCTGGTTTTTGTGCGTCGTGAAAAACGTTTTCGCGAACCGACCAAGTTTTGGTATCGTTCGATGGCCCCTGAAACGATGAGAAGACATGGAAATTTTCATCCAGATCAATTGGCTAGGAAAAAAGTTAAGTCCGCTCAAAGTTGCGACATGTTATTCCTTGTTCCGTTCAATAGCGGGCTCGCTATCGCTATCGTATGCTTCCTATAGCGAGCGAGAAGGATAATTTCAGTAAGGATTTACTGCCACGGGGTTTTACTGCATGGGAAATCCGAAGATGCCATCCGTTCTTGTACGGGTGAGGGTCATTAAGAGGGGTAGGGTAAATATGTGTGGCACACGTAATCCCCGATAGCGGCGCCGGCAGCGCGGAGCGCGGAAAGGCCGCTAGTTTTTTCAAAGAACCAGATGAAACTTAATTGTTTTAAAGCTGCGCCATTGTTATTTTGACGTCCGCCCCACTTTAGGTACGACGCCACCGCCGCGAATGCCGTGCCATGGACTGTCGGTACTACACGGGGAGGATCGAACGTCTTCGTGCGTATTATCGGCAACTACACGGTCGAGGCCACCAGTTCGACAATAGACCGTCTCATCTGTAAAAAGCCAGCGGGATACCACCTGTATTACGACGCGTGCACGAAATTCAAGACGTGCACATGAACTAATCGACGAGTGGACAGTTCCTTCGTGCGCTGTAAAGTCTTGAAGCGATAAATTAGAAGTTTTAGCACTGATTACAATTTGTTTACGTTTACAACTTTACAACAGAACAAGATAGTCTTTAC